>JAQZBX010015350.1:17723-37726 GCA_029593785.1 Cabassous unicinctus
AGCACAGAAATCATCCCTCACATTAATGGGCAACTGATTATTGATAAGGGACCAAAGGCCACTCAATAAGGAAAGAGGCTTTTCAAGGACTAGTGCTAGGGAAACTGGATATACATTTGTAAACGAAAGAATGAGGACTCCTATATCATAGGTGTGTTGGTTAGGCTAATGTGTCTCTTTGGCCAGGTAATTGTGTCCAGGTGTTTGATCAAGCAAGCACTGAGCTAATTGTAATACAAGAGCATTTAGGGACTTTGGTCACCAGTGAGTTTACTGCACGGATGGCTTATTACATCTGCATCAATCAGGGAGATTGCTTCAGCAATGCGTGGCGCTTTTATCCAATCAGTTGAATGCCTTAAAAGGGTAAGTGATTTCAACATTCAGAGAGAATTTACCAGCTCATCTATGGAAAGCCAACTTCTCCCAGAAACTCTCCAAGGACCTTACATTGGACTTTCATTGGAGTCCCTGGTTTGCAGCCTGCCTGTGGAGCCTGGACTTGTGCATCCCCACGGTTGCATGGGAGACTCATAAAATCTCATATTATTGACAGATATCTCCGATTGATTCTTTTTCCTGAGAGAACCATGACTAATACAATACTTTATAAAATATCAATGCAAAATGGATCAAAGAACTAAACATAAGAACTAGAACTACCAAACTTTTAGAAGAAAATGTAGAACAACATTGTCAGGACTTTGTTGTAGGTAATGTTTTTTTAGATTTTACATCCAATGTACAAGCAACAACAAAAAAGGAAGCAAAAAATAGTTAAATGAAACCTCATTAAAGTTAAAAATATTTGCAGCTCAAAGGGCTTTACCATGAAAGTAAAATATTAACCTACACAATCGGCCAAAATATTCAGATAAAACTAAACTAAGAAAGTTTTAATATTCAGAATACAGTTTTAAAAATCCTTCAATTAACAACAAAAAGATAAGCAACCCAATTAATAAATGGGCCAAATACTTGAATAGACATCTATCCGAAGAAGATATACAAATATCCATTAGAGAAATACAGGTCAAAACCACAATGAGATACCATTTCACACCCATTGGAATAGCTGCTATTTACAAAATGGAAAATAGCAAGTGTTGGAGAGGATGTAGAAAAATAAGAACACTCACCCATTGCTGGTGCCAATATGAAATGGTGCAGCTGCTCTGGAACATAGTTTGGGGATCCTCAGAAATCTAAGTAAAAAACTACCATATGATGATCTAATCCCATTACTATGCATTTGTTATATACAGCAACGAAATGAAAGCAGGGACTTTAACAGATCTTTGTACACCAAAATTCATAACAGCATTATACACAATTGCCAAAAGATGGAAGCAACCAAGTGTCCATCAACCAATGAATAGCTAAATAAAATGTGGTGTAGGCATACAATGGATTATTGTTTAACCATAAAGTGGGATGAATTCCTGATATATGTAACAATTTAGATGAACCTTTTGTTGAGTTCAATAAGCCAGACAAAAGTGAACAAATATTGTATGATATCACTGATTTGAAATAAGCAGAATATGCAAACTTATAGAGCAAGAATATAGCTTGTAGGTTACCAGGGAACAAGGTGGGAAGTTATGGCTTAAAATGTACCAAGTTCTTCCATTGTTCTCAAATACAGGGGTAAGAATCTCCTGAATACATAAGGAGTGCCAAATGCAAAACAGACAAATATGTTAAATTCTCAATATTAATGCATGTAACTATGAACCTTATTCTTTAAAAATTGAAACTTAGCAGTTGCCATAGGTTCAGAGAGGAGAGGGAGGAAAGAATGGGTGGAACATAGGGCATTTGGGGAAGGGGGCACTGGAATTGTTCTACCTGATCTCAAAGTGACTGATACAGGCCATTATACATTTTGTCAGAACCTATAAAAGCATATGGTGCAAAATATAAGCCATAATGTAAACCATTGACCATGGCTGGTAGCAATGCTTTGATATTTTTTCATCAATTGTAACAAATGTACCATACTCATGTAGGATGTTATTGGTAGGAGAAGATGTGTGTGGGGCAGTATATGGGAATCCCTATATTTTTCTGTGACTTTTCTATAAACTAAACTTTCTTGGAAAATAATGTGAAAAAAAAATAAGGCACTGGGGTAACACATATAAGAAATTTTCAATATACATAAAAGATAACAGATATTACAGGGATGACAAATGCAACTTTTTAATTTTTTCATTTTCAGTTTTCACTTTCTTTTTTCTTTCATTTTTTCGCTTTTTTTGGGTGAGGTTTTGGATTGCAGAAGGGTTGCAAATGTGGCAGGGGGGATCATTGGTGCAGGGGGTCAGTTGTGGGGGGATATGTGGTGATGGATGCACCTGGGGCACACCTCTATGGAATATGAAGGTGATAAAGTGGTCATTGGGTTTTGTCTCAGTGGGTGGAAACCCATACCATAACCAACAGAATATTGAATTCCTATCCTGGGGAGTTCTGTTACATTCTCTAAGAGAGTGGGAAGAGTCTCTAGACTATATGGACAGTGCCTAGTGAAGGTGGATAGACCAGCCAATATGTCAGGCCCTTTATATTGATGATTGTACTTATGAATCTTGCTATCGTGAAATTGAAACTTAGACTAGTAACATATATTGCCTGAGCCAACTCCTGAAAGTCTCCTTGTTGCTCAAATGTGGCCTCTCTTTAAGCCAAATGCAACATATAATCTCACTACCTTCCACCTACATAGGACATCACTCCCAGGAATGAGCCACCCTGGCACCAAAGGAATATTACCAAGCACCAACTAGCAATGCATTAAGAAAAAGACTTTGATCAAAAAGGGGAAATATTAAATAAAAATGAGTTTTTATGGCTAAGATATTTCAAAGTGAGATGAGTGGCCATTCCAAATGCTTAAATGTGCTTAAATGCTTAAGCACATTTCAGAAGGATCTCACTGACTGCCACAGTAAACAGTGCCTCAAGCAAGGGTGATTCTGATGGCTCTAGAAACATCTAGACACTATAGGCAAGACAGACAACCCCAGAAAATTGTCACCCCATCAATGAGCCTTACCTTGGAATATATGATAACTTATCACCCCAATGTATCAGAGTTACTCATTTATATTTTTCCCACACATGGTTTTTCTGCCCCTCTATTTAAGCCTATAATTAGCACTATACTCATTAAATATATGTCCCATGGACTTAAATCTTCTGAGTGTTCATATGCCAGTTGAGTCCTGAATTTCAGCAGAGTTGCAACCAACACATACTCTCCAGTTCATCAGATTCACCCAGGAAAACTGAAAAGGTTGATAATGGACAATGCCAATCCCTAAAAACAGAGAATATCTACAACTATAAGCATGACAGTTCTATCCATCTGCTCCATGGTATCTAAGCCCCCTCTCAATTGGAAGCAAAGTGGGCTTCACCATCCCAAAATCCAGAAGATTGAGCATTGAAAAAACATAAGGGGGGGATGCAACTATGGACTAAAGTAGACATTATTATTCAAGTAATAGAAGAACTTGTAACATTGATATAAAGACAGAGATCACCATAGATTCTGAGGGGAGAGAAAGGGAAGAACAGGTGTAACATGGGGCATTTTGAGAACATTACAATTGTTCTGCATGCTATTGCAATGACAGCTACAACCCATTATACATTTTGTCAAAAATTATAAAATTGTGTGGTACAAAGTGTACACCATACTGCAAATTATAGACCATGGATAGTAGCAAGATTTCAATGTGCTCTTCAATTGCAACAAATGTATCACACTAATGAAAGATGATGTTAATGGAGGAAAGTGTGAGAGGGAAAGTGGTATATATGGGAATCTATATATTTTTCATGTAACCTTTATGTAATCTGTAGCTTCTTTAAAAATAAATAACAAAAAGTACCAGGTTCTTATGTGGAATGGTGGAAATATTTGGTAATGGATGGTTGTGATGGTAACACATTGTGAAAACAATTAACAGCACTGAATTATGTATCTGAATGCAATTAAAAGAGGAAGCATTCACATTGTATGCATGGAAACAGCATAAATATTTTTAAAAATTCATGGAACTACACTGCACAAACAGTGAATACTACATTAAACATGGGTTATACTTAATTATACAATTATAAAAATGTGCTGTCATCAGTTGTTACAAATCTTCCACACCAGTGCAAGGTGTTAGTAATAGGGCAGCATATGGGAGTCCTGTATTTTATGTATGATTGTTCTGTACAACTACAACTTCTCTAATAAAGAATAAGATAATCAAAACTCAAATTAATCATCTGATCTTCCATCTTAAAGAACTAGAAATAAAGAACAAATTAAATCCTAATCTAGAAGAAGAGAGAAAATACTTAGAGTGAAGATGCTGAAATAGAAAGTTAAAAATATTAGTGAAAATCAATGGAAGAAAGGGTTGTCTTGAAAATCAATTTTAACAATAAAATTGATAATATTTAGCCATACTGACTACAACAAAGAGATTATTCACAAGAACAAATAAAATAAGAATTGATAATGGGGAACTTACTGTTGATGTTACAGAAATCAGGTATTATAATAGAATACTATGAGCAATTGTATATCAATATATTAGATATTTAGATGAAATGTAGAAATTTATAAAATCACGGAACCTCCCAAATTATCTTAGAAGAAATAGAGATTCTGGACTGGTCTCTACAGTGGTTGATTAAGTCTGCATGAACCACAGAAAGTCATGCTCCTGTAACTGGTCCATTCCTGTGGGGGTGAACCTATTACAGGTAGCATGGTTTGATTAGATTACTTCAGTAAGGTATGACCCTGGGTATATCTTAACTCTCTTACTGGAGTCCTTTATAAATGTGATGGATACTGAGAGAGGGGAATGCAGAGACACACAGGAGTACAGAGAGAAACTTCCAGTAGCTGACAGACCAAAAGCCACAGGTGCAGAAAGAGAAAGCCTCGAGAGGAAGGAACTAAAATCAACAGAACTTGGGAAAGTGGAAGCCAGAAACTGAAACAATGATACCCAGAAGAGAAGGGAGTGATCAGTAGATGCTTCAATGTGCATGTCTTTGGGGAGACAGCATTGCTTGATGATGCCTTGATTGGAACTTTCATCACCTCAGAACTGTAACCTACTAACCTAAAAATCCAAATTGTAAGAGTCAATGTATTTCTGGTATATTGCCTTGGCTGCCTTTAGCAAACTAAAACATACATCATATAAAGTGAATGTATCGGTACAGCATTTTAACAACCTTTGTACCCAAATAAGCATGGACTAGTGGTGGTGAAATTTACCCCAGAGAATCCCAACTACACAAAGCAAGTTAATGCAGTAGAAAATAAAGACTAAATTTTACTTGAGGGTTGAAGATTTACAACACTGTGGAAGAAAGCATAGGTGTAGTAAATGGAAGCAGAAGGATAAATGAAGACATCACATAAATAGTAGTAATGAATAATTTTATTGATTAAGTGCAATTATAATTAGGCATATTCCAAAATGTCAATAAAGACTGAAAAAGAAGATTTAAATAACAATTATATTTATATACTATTTTGAGGCTTCTCTTTCCAATTCATTTTTATACAGGCTGACTTATATTGTTCCAGTGTCAGCACTGACTGTCTTCTGTCTCTAGGGGAGGCACAGCTCCAGAAGCAAGAAACTGCGATGTAACAAAAAATAATTTCTGTTAATTGTGGTTTAGAATACAGTGGAATAATTGTAATTTGATTTAATTCATGTCCCTAGATTTCCATAGATGGCAAATGCTATAATTACAAATGGAAACAGGAGACATTTGAGTTGAACATGCATGTATTTAGTACTAGAGTTCATATAGCTGAATAAAATATAAAACTGAAAGATTCTTGATGCCGATCCTGTTAAGCAATTTGGTGACTCTGCAAACCTTATAATTGTTATTTAAAATGACACTTTATTTTTCATTTCTCTTAGAGTTGGTCTATATTTCACACACAATTAACATAAGTGAGATACTGTTAGCAAAACTTGTGCAATGAGGGTTATTTTCCCTTGGTATGAAAATATTGCACTTATCTAATAAAAATGAACTTTTCATTAAATGTGCTTTACGTAGACTGAAAACTGGTGAATGAAGAATGTGAAACAGTCCAGCCCCATTGTCACAACACTTTGGGTGTTCTTGGGCTACATGTGTTCCAATGGACACTGAAATAGAAACAGTTTTAAGATATTTTGATTTCCTAAATATATCTAAGTCTGTCACTAACATATGTTTTCTTTTTATGGATGGAACAGATAAGATTATTCTCATATGATGGTGCATAGCAGTTTCAGTCATTTAGGCTACTTGCATTCAGAGCATAGCATTGTTAAAACACTATCAGGAAGGCTCCATGATAATGAATGAAAATATCAAGAGGATCTAATGGTTAAATAATGAGGTAAGGTTTTGGAATCCAGCATAACTTTCGTTGATGAAGTATTTGAAGAATAACCCTGGGACTTGTTAAGCTAATCAGACAACTAATAACTACTATGTAACTCATCCTTGGACTTGTGTCTCCTGAGTAGCAACTTACAGTAATCATCATGGGTCTTGTGGCTAACACCCATTAATCAGACATATAATGAAAGCAAATATCCTTTGGGAAACTGAGAGGCCAAGAAGTCAGTCTAACATTGGAACTGAGATTATCACAGGTTCTAAAGCACCTGCTAGAGTAATGTTCCAAGAAAGAAGGAAAGAGGGGCCAAAGATATTGGAGAAATTGTGAGGCTAGAGGTAGAACCTGGTTCATTGTGTGAAAAGGCAGAACTTCTAATACTTATATTATATAATTCTTTTTACCTGGGTCTGTTAATTATTTAAAAAACATGTCAACCTAATATAGAGGTCTTAATTTGTTGAAAAGTTATAAGAATATGTCTCTACAAAACTCATCCTATGGACATTTTTGTTGTTAACATTGTTCATTAATTGACTTTGATATATTTTTTTAATTTGGGAGGCATAATATTTGATGTCTCATGCAAAATATCCTTACCTTTAATATTTGCTATGGGCCATTTTTCCCATTCTATACTAGAATGTTTCAGAGAGAAGACCCACCTTAATATGCCTTACACTCCAGGCTTCAGGAAAAGAGGTTCCAGTGAGAATTCTCTTCATAACCAACATTAAAATACCAAAACTAACTTTAAATAATTTTTTGGAATTTTCCAAATTAGGAGTTTCTGAATTGAGTTATAAAAGTAAAAAAAAACAAAATTATCTGGATATTTCACCTGATAAATAATTCCAACTTGTCAAAAAAAGTTGGAAATATATATCTTCATGAAATCTTGCTTAATATGTTTATACTCAGTAAATTTAATATGCTATTGTTACTAATTTTATTATTAACTGAAAATATCACATCCTCTGGCAAAGGTTAAAATCATAATTATTTTTCATTTTAATGGTAATGATTCAAGACTCTATTCATTAAGGAATCATAAATGATGCAAGTTTTAGAAACTTTGATGTACATCATTACCACATTTGTATAAAAATAAAAATTCCAGGGATATACCTAACCATTTTGATGTTATGCTAAATATGGATATATAAAACATAAATACAAAAAATAAGGCTAAACATGTAAATTGATTTGGCTATTTCTTGAGGAGAAAACTCACTTTATAAATTTCTTATCTCACTACAGGATATTGAATAATGCTTTTTTTGTTCATTGAAATCAAAATGAAAAATCCAATGAGGACTTCTCAGAAGATGGTATTGGAGAATTTAGGCAGGGCTCAACTGTCTTACAAAAACAATGGATGCCCTAAACCAAGTAAAGAGAAGTTTCTCCTCAGTGGTTGTAATCAGCAGAGACTCCTTTGAATCTCAGCTCTGGCCAGACCAGAATCATGGACAAGTGGAGGTTGAAAGAGATACCTCTGTGGAAATATTTGCTGAAGACTGCCTTTTGAGGCAGACTGGGAAGACTGCAAGAAAAAAAAAAATGCTTTGGGGGTTCTTTCAAACCACTTGAATATGATGTGCACCATATTAGTGGAGTAAAAGACAAGGGCAAGAGATTTGGAGAAGAGTATAAAAATTAAGTTTATTAGTAAAGATTACATAAAGGGTAAAAAGAGAGACATTAGAAAGATACAACTATGGAAAGTCAAAGGATAAAACTGGATGAAGTAAGTAATGTCTTCACAGTAATAATATTTAATGCTAATGGAGTAAAATCAACAATCAAAAATAAAAATGGACAGAATCGGTAAAAATATGAGCCATCTATATTCTGTCTACAAGAGACTTGCCTCAGAGGTAAGAAAACAATCAGGTTGACATAAGAAAGCTGGAAAAATATACTCAATACAAATAGTAAACAAAAAGTATTTGGAGTAGTAATAATAATATTGGACAAAATAGATTTTAAATGCAAAACTGTTATAAGAGATGTTGAAGGTCATCATATATTAACAAAAAAGGGCAATTCACCAAAAACAAATAACTATTAAATATTGATGCACCTAACCTGGTTGTCCCAAGCTACGTGAGGCACACCGACAAAACTGAGAGGAAAAAAAATAGACATTTCTATAATAATAGTTGGAGACGCCAATACACCACGCTCAGCATTGGACAGAAGACAAATAAGAAAAAGGAGAAGTTGAATAATATGATAAAAGAACTAGACCTCACAGATATTTAGTGCACTACACCCCAAAACAGCAGGATATACATGCTTCTCAAGTGCTTATGTATGTTTTTTTTTCTTTTTTCTACATATGTCTCTTTTTCCAGGATAGACCATATGTTGGGTCACAAGACAGGTCTTAATATATTTAAAATGACTGAAACTATACAAAGAACTTTTTCTGATCATAATGGAATGAAACTAGAAATCAATAATGGGCAGAAAAATGGAAAATTCATAAATATATGAGGATTAAACAATACACCCAATCAGTGGGTCCAAGAAGAAATTGCAGGAAAAATCAATAAATATCTTGAGACAAATAAAAACAGGAACACAGCATATCAAAATGTATGGGATACAGCAAAGGCAATGTTGAGAGGGAAATTTATTGTCCTCAATGCTTACATTAAAAAAAAAGAAGAGCTAAAATCAAATACCAAACTGTACACCTGGAGTAACTAGAAAAATAACAGAAAACAAATCCCTAAACAAGACAAAGGAAAGAATTAATAGAGATCAGAGAAAAAATAATTGGAATTGAGAACACACACAAAAAACCAGAATCAACAAAACCAAAAGTTGGTCTTTTAAGATTAAAAAAATTAAAAACCCTTAGCTCACTAACAAAGAAAGAAAGAGAGAAGATGCAAATAAATAAAATCAGAAATGAGAGGGGGAAATTACCACTGATAACACAGATAAATGAGATCATAAAATAATACTATAAATAGTATGCCAACAAATTATACAGTGTACATGAAATGGACCAATTACTAGAAACACAAGAAACAACCTACACTGAACCTAGAAGAAATAGAAGACCTTAACACATCAATCACAAGAAAAGAGATTGAAACAGTCATCAAAAACATCCTCAAAATGAAAATCCCATGATCAGAGTCACAGAATTTTCACAATTGCTCAAAGATATTGTAATACCAATTTTTCTCAAGTTCTTCCAAAAAATTGAACATGTGGAAACACTACCAAACTTACTCCATGAATCAACACCACCCTAATAGCAAAGCCAGATAAAAATAGTATGAAAGAAGTAAATTACAGTCCAACTTCTCTAATGAATATAGATGTAAAAATCCTCAACAAAGAACTAGCAAAATGAATTCAAAAGCATATTAAAAGAATTATACATCATGATCAAGTGAGTTTTATCCCAGTTTTGCAAGGATAATTCAACACAAGAAAATCAGTTAGTGCAATAAATTATATTAATAAATTGAATAAGACAATAACATGATCAACTTGATTGATGCAGAAACGGCATTTGACAAAATGCAGCATACTTTCTTGATTAAAAAAAAAAAAGCATCCCAAAAGATAGGAATCAAGGAACATTTCTCAACACGCTAAAGTGCATATATGATAAACCCACAGCTAACATTGTACTCAATGGTGAAATACAGAAAGTTTTCTCTCTGAGATCAGGAAGAAGACAAGGATGCCCACAGTCACCACTGTTATTCAATATTGTGCTAGAAGTCCTAGCTAGAGCTACTAGGCAAGAAGAAAACCAAAACAATTAAAGGTACCAAAACAGGAAACAAAGGAGTAAATTTTCACTATTCACTAGCGATATAGTCCTATACATAGATAATCCACAAAAATCCCCAAGAAAGCTACTGAAACTAATAGGAGAATTAAGCAAATTGTTGGAATATAAGATTAATATGCAAAAATCAGTAGGGTTTCTGTAAATGAATACATCTACACTGCATCTAAATCTGAGGGGAAAGTCAGAAAAAAATTCCATTTATAATAGTGCCTAAAAGAATCAAATATTTAGGGAAAAAACTTATCAAAGGACAAAAAAGATATGCATTCAGAAATCTACAGATATTGGTAAAAGAGACCATTGAAGACCTAAATAAATGGAAGGATATTCCATGTACATGTATTGAAAGACCAAATATTGTTCAGATGTCAATTCTACCCAAACTGATTTTCAAATTCAGTGCAACTGCGATAAAATCCCCAAAGCAATTTTTTTGCAGAAATGTAAAGGCCAATTATCAAATTTATTTGGAAGGGTAAGAGGCCCCAAAAAGGCATAAAATGTCTTTAAAAAGAAGATTGAAGTTAGAGGATTCTCACTTTCTAACTACAATAGTAAAAACACCATGATATTTGCATAAAGATAGACTTATTGATCAATAGGACTGAATTCAGAATTGAGAAATAAACTCTCACAGCTACAGTTAAGTGATTATATTATATTCATTTTTTTTAGTTTTAAAGAAGCTTTAGATAAAATAATTGTTACATTAATAGTATAGGGCATTCTCATATTCTCCACCCCCTATCCCTCCCACACTTTCCCACATTAACAGCATGTTTCACTAGTGTGGTACATTTGTTACAATTGATGAACACATATTGAAGCATTGCTACTAACTATGAACATAGTTGACATTATAGTTTACACTCTGGCCTGCACAAGGTTATAGATTATGACAAAATGTAAAATGTCCTGTATCTGTCATTGCAGTGTCATGCAGGACAATTCCAATGTCCTGAAAATGCTCCCATGTTAGACTTATTCTTCCCTCTTTTCCCCCCCCATAACCTATGGTGGACACTGCCTTCCTATCAACCATCCCCAAATCCTCAAGATTGGGGAATGAACAATGGACTAAAATAGAGTTCTTATTATTCTGTTATAGACGTATTATTATTCTAACAATGGAAGAACTTTTATCATTGATTTCAAGTGATTTTTTACAAGGCTGTCAATCCCACCCAGTATGGTCAGAACTGTCTATTCAACAAATGGTGCTGGGAATATTGAATATTCTTAGTTCAAAGAAAGAATGTGGACACCTATCTCAAACCTTTATACAAAAATTAACTCAAAATGTATCAAGAGCCTACATATAAAAGCTAGAACCATAAAACTCCCAGAAGAAAATGTAGGGAAATATCTTCCAGATGTTTTGATAGGTGGTGGCATCTTAAATCTTACACTCAAAACATGAGCAATGAAAGAAAAAAAATAGATAAATGGGACCTCCTCAAAATTAAACATTTTTCTGCTTCAAATAAGATGGTTAAAAGGCAGCCTACTCAATAGGAGAAATTTTTGGAAACCACATATCTGACCAGGTTTTGATATCCATGTTTTATAAAAAGATCATACAACTGAATGACAAAATGACAAGGAACTCAATTAAAAAATGGGCAAATGACTTAAGAGATACTTTTCAAGAAGAAATATAAATGACCAAAAAGCACATGAAACTATGCTCACTACCTATTAGGGAAATGCAGATCAAAACTACAGTGAAATATCATTTCACACCTTATGAAATAGCCATTATAAAGCAAAACAAAACAAAATGGAAAACTACAAGTCCTGGAGAGGGTGAGGAGAAACAGGAACATTCCTTCACTGTTAGTTCAAAAGCAAAATGGTGCAGCCTTTGTGGAAGTGAATTTTACACTTCCTCAGGAAGCTAGATATAGATGTGCATTTTCTCCAGCAATTCCCCTACTAGTAATGTATTCAGGATAATTAAAAGCTAGGATGCTAATAAATATTTGTATACCCATGTTCATAGTGACATTACTCACAATTGCTAAAAAATTGAAACAACATAAGTATCTATCAACTGATGAATGAATAAACAAAATGTGGTGAATACATATATTGGAATTCTATTCATCTGTAAGAAAAAATGAAAGTGGGATATATATGAAAACATGGATGTATTTTGAGGATATTACACTGAGCATTATGTTGAGTGAAATAAGCCAGATACAAAAGGACAAATATTTTATTGTCTCACTAACATGAACTAAATATGAATACACTCATGGAATTAAAGCCTGGAGTATAGGCTACTAAGAGACAGTGAGTTGAGAAAGAGGAAGGTGATGCTTAATGTATGTACAATGTTTAATAAGGTGGACTGTCCATGTGGAGAAGTGGATGGAGTTGATGGTATCACTCAATAATAAGTATAAGGGGGTAGTCTATTAATGTTAATGTCAATTTAAAGAAAGCCAGAGGATGACCTAAGGACTGTATAACAATGTTTTCAGCAGTGGACAATGATAGTGGATCATAGTACAAACACAAGAATGTTCCTCTATTACAAAGTGTTAAGAATATGGAAATACATAGAAAAATATAACTAATGTAACATATAAACTATAGTTAACAGTAATATTATAATATTTTTACAACAATGATAAAGAAGGTACTATGTCAATGCTAAGGGTCAATAATGGGGTGGTATAAGTGGATATAGGATTTTTCCTTTTGGAGGAATGAAAATGTTCTGAAATTGACTGAGTTGATGACAGCACAACTCGGTAGTGAACCTGAAAGCCACTGAGGGTACACTTTGGATGGATTGTATAAGGCAGGGGTCCATATAACATAGTGAACCCCATGGTGAATGATGGACTGTGGTTAACAGTACAAATATGAGAATATTTTCTCATGAACTATAACATTATATGATACTAATACATGGAGTTAAGAATAGGATGATTTGTTGGAAAACTACAGCTACTATAAGTTATTTTCTACAGTTAACAGTAATGTTATAATGATGCTCTTTCATCAGTTGTAACAAATGTGTCACAACAACGTAAGGTGTTGGAAGTTGGGCAATGAATGGGAATCCTGTATCTTATGGATGATTGTTTTTTAAACTCACAGCTTCTCAAATACAAAGAAACAATGAAACCAGAGGCAATACATCATATGAAATAACTATCATTTCATGGGTATTTCATCTGATTATAACTCATCAATTTTCTTCAGAGAGAAAGGTCCTTATGTCTGCATTACTTAAGTTTCCATCTCTTTAAAAACTTGTAGATTAAGGGCATACCATAGAAAATTACTCAACCTTTGAAGCTTCAATTTCCTTACCATTGCAACATGTATAATGGAGCTTGTTGTAACAAATGAAAAAGATCTAGTTAAAAATTTATCAATATTCTTGGCACACAGTGACATTCCAAAAAGGTCAGTTAACATCACTATCATAAAATAACAATTGGTTCTCCACCTGGGTATTGAATGCACCAACTGTTGTTTCTGTACCAGATCCCTGTGAATTAGGCATTAGTAAGTGAAATCCAAGAAAAAAAGGGGAAAATCCATATACCCATTTTTCTTAGGAGAGTTCTATATTTACATGTCATTTACAACATACATTTCTCAACAATTGGGATTCATGGAACACCATTATATATAACTCACAATAGATACTTCTTGTATACCCCATATCTAAATTTACTTATTTCTACTTCTTAACTACTTGCAAAATTATTCCAATTCACTTCGATACACTTCCCTCATAATATCTCAATCTAGTTGTCAAGACTATCCTCTCTCAAATCCACACACTCAAATGCCACCAAAATAGAAATATTATATTGTCCTTCTGGGAATTAAAATACTTAACAGGACTTTGGTCAATGAAATGAAGTCCACATCCATGATATTTTATTATAAGCATTTGGTGTCTGTATTGTCCTGATAACTCAGAAATGAGTTCAATCACTCTCTCAAGAAATATTTCTTAAATGTCAGCAGAGAAGCATTACTGAAATTGAAGATGAGAGTATTGAAATGAATCAGGCTGAGGAGCAGAAAGAGAGAGCTTAAGAGAGCAGCAGGACACCATAAAACCAATATACACATCATGGGTGTCCTAGTAGAAGAGATAAAAGGGAGAAGGAATATTGAAAAAGTAATTACAGACAACTTCCCAAACATTGCAAAAGAAGCACATCCAAGAGACCCAGAGATCACCAAAGAGAAAAAATGTGAAGAGACATATGCCCTGAAACTGTCAAATGTAAATGACAGGAAAAAGCTTTGAAAACAGCAAGAGAAAAGGAACATGTTATGTAAAACTGAGTACCAGTTGGATTAAGTGCTAATTTTGCATCTAAAATTATTAAGAGGGGATCTCCCAGATAGTGCAGAAGGGACTAGCAGGTTGCAATAGTCCCCCAGAAACTGTAGGAAGATAGGCAGGTTTACCTTGCAGAAGGAAGGCCATGGGGCCATGGTGGCAATTGGAGAGGGGAACTAGAGAAGGGGGAACCAGTTGGCCAGTGGGAAAGATAACCCATAGGAGACAGAGCAATCAAGCTGCCTCAGAGGGCTCCTAGACTGAGTTAAGTCTCCCAGACTTAAGTCTCCCAGAGTGAGTTGTCTCCCACCATCCAGGTGACCAGGGAAGCATCCAGGTACCCAGCAAGATCTTAAAGTGGGGGAGCTGTGGGAAAATAGGTGTGGGTGGATAGCATCCAGCCAACACCAGGGGAGAGAGGTGTAAGGAAAAGGGGAGATAGGGCAGGCAGACCAAAAAATAAAAATAAAAAAACACCAAAGCAGCTTCAGGGACAGGGGAGTGGGGAAGTGATCAGGCAGGCTGCCACACATACCCGCCCTGAGATAGAGAGGAACTAGGGGATGGACTGGCAGGCACCTAACAGCCCTGGGGAGTGGAACCCTGGAGGGGCAAATGGCCAAACATTAGAAGCCTAACTGGCCTAAGGTAAAAGAGGATGGGCAGAAGCAGGTGACAAGCCTTCAGAAGCCTAAACTAACTGGTGGAGCAAGTGTAGCCCAGTGGTTAAACTCCTCCTTCACATATATTATGTCCCATGTTCAATCTCCAGTACCTCCTAAAAAATAGGCTGAACAAGCTTGAATGATAAGGAGGGTAGGGGGCAGCACACCAGGATATCCAGATAGCAGGATTTGAAGTAAAAGCAGCCATGAGACAGGGAAATTTGATGAAATTTGGGGAGGGGGGGTATTTTCTTTTTATTTTTTCTTTTTTTTTACTACTTATTCTTTTTTCTAGAAGTGAAGAGAGCATTGCCAAACCCATTCTATGATGCCAACATCATCATAATACCAAAGTCACATAATGATGAAACAAGAAAATAAAACTGGAGAAAAGTCTCTCTAATGAACCTGGATGCTAAAATCCTCAAGAAAATACTCGCTAATAGTATTCAAAAACACATCAAACAAATTATACACCATGATCAAGTGAGATTCATCCTGGAATGCAAGGATGGTTCAACATAAGAAAATCAATGTAACACATCATCTTAACAGATCCAAAGAAAACTCGTATGATCATCTCTATTGATGCAGAAAAAGCATTTAACAGGACACATCATCCTTTATTGATAAAAACACTTCAAACAATAGGAATACTGGCCAGTCTAATAGGTGTGAAATGATATTTCATTGCAGTTTTGATTTGCATTTCCCTAATTGTTAGTGATGTTCAACATTTTTTCAGGTGTTTCTTCACCATTTGTATTTCTTCTTTGTACAATTGTCTCTACAAGTCTTTTGCCAATTTTTTAATGGGATATTTTGTCTTTTTTTGTTAAGTTGTGTAATCTCCTTATATATCATAGATAGTAAACCCTTATCAGATATGTGATTTTTTTATCCCTAACTTTTGTTGAATTGACATTTTATTTTCAGCTGTGTATTGTTTTATACTTAGATACATATACATATTCATCTATCTGCTTTGGAAATATATATTTTAAATAGCCAGATATATTTTGTTATTTTCTAATATCTCTAATATTTCCTATCTTTGTCACTGAAATATTTGTTGATACCATAATTTATATGCAACAAGAATATTGACCTTCATGTCAATATTTTTTTCCTCCCCAACTCCCCATTTCAGTATCTCTCTATTTAAAGAAATTTAAGCCCCTGTATTCAAACAAATTCTCCAGATGTCTTCTGTTACATTCCAGGATTTGGAAGGCCAGTAGTTTCCTGTTTCAATATCTTTGATATCTGTGAATATTTTGTGATGACGATCATGTGTTCACAGTGATTGCCATCTGGTTTAATCAGCATGGAAATTTCAGTAAATACTAACAACATTAAAATAAACGAGTAAAGCATGCCACTGTGATTCCTAGTTAGTGTCAGAATAATAATTTTCTAATACAGGTAAGTGGTCTAGATGTAACTTGAATGAAAACATTTTATATATATGAGATGAGGAAAATTCACTTTTTAAAAATATATACTGCAGGGGAAAGCTAGCAAGAAGTAGTTGTGGTTGTGAAAATTCTTAATTTCATTTACAATGAAAGTACTAAGAACAGAAGTAATCTATTAATTACTGAAGTATTTTGACATCAAATAAGAGAAATTAACTACTTAATAGTGGTAAAAGCAAAATATTGGATATCAGACTACTTTACAATTCTCTTCTTTCCAGAAATGTTTGGTGATTAGCACTCATAACATGTTATTATACTTTAATTTTGTACTTACTTCCAGTTATTTCATTACATATAGGGCAGTAGTACTTATGTAAACAATGTCCTAACTGGGGCTACTTAATTTTATGAAAATAAATTTTATTCAGATGATATACTTTCCCACATGGAAGATAAAAATAATTGCAATTATATATGAGAAATATAAAATCATTCAATGTAGATGTAATGAAGTGGTGTAAAGAAAATAAAGAATGAAACACCATGAGAAATGAAATATCTAATTGATCTGAAATATTTATTTTCTATCTATTCTGTTATATTATATCTTTGAATGTTTATGCTTAAATATTTAATGAAAGGCAGAGTTTTACTTATATTGTAGATGTTACTTCTCATACAGTTCATCCTATGATGACAATAATCAGCTTTTTACTTAACTTCAGCTAAATACTGATTTCAATATGAAGCACATCCACAAATAATTATAAATAATTATAAAATATTTAACCTTTTGAAGTTGTAACATATTGCCATAACATAAATTTTCTTTTAAATGATTAAAATTTTAATTTTTCTGCCTCTTATTAATTTGTTTTTTTTCTTTTTCTCCCTTCTTCAGATCCTCAATTCCATTAATTTGTATTTTTGAACATGAACAAATTTTGCTATTATACATTCACTACCTACAATAAGAATTGGCAGTAATATGATTTAGACAAATATGTTGAATAAAAATGAATTAAACCATGTTTTTAAAAAACTATTGAGATAATAATGTTCAGAGTTAACATTTTTGTCTACTTTGAATAAGGAAGTTAAAAATATGTTAATAAGTTAGTAAAATATTGCAGTTTATCTCAAAGTTTTCTTTATTAACTTTATTTTATCACAATTACATATGATTATGCTGATATCTGATTTTATCTTTTTGATTTATTAAAATATTTTCTTTTTTTGTCCCTTTTTATAATGTATTGTAAGGAATTTTGCATTAATTAAAGGTGTTAGTCCACTCCCAATATATTTTTAGAATTGTAAATGAAAAAAAAAACAAAATAAAACAGATTTATCAATATATAAGAAGCCTATGTAACACAATTATTGCAATTAGAACATAAAGGACTATGTATTGCAATGATTTTATCATAACTTATAAAATTGTGTGGGACAAAGTGTAGACTATAATAGAAACTGTAATTCATAGTTAGTAGCCATGCTTAAATATGGATTCATCAATTGTAACAAATGTACCACACTAAAGAAGGATGTTGTTAATGTGGCAAAGTATGGGAGGGGAAGTGAGTGGGGTATATGGGATTCCTTATATTTTTAATTAAACATTTCTATAATCAAAAGTTTCATTAAAAATAAAAAATAATTAATTACAAAATAAAAAAATTGAAAGAAAATGAAAAACAAGATTAAAATGGAAGAGAAGATTAACAAGCAAATATAAAGATGAAAATTGGCCATACAGATTTGAAAAATAGAAAAAGAAATATGTGGCACTTGTATAAGTTGAAGCAGATTATTACTTTAACTAAAGATTAAATCAAAATAAAAATACAAGGTAAAATAGTGAATGAACTTGAAGATAGACCTGAAAAATTACCCTGAATGTCACATAGAGAAGGAAATGAAATTGCGCAAACACATGCTAAGTGCATACATGCACACACACACACACTAAAATACAGAACAAGTTAATGATTATGAATAATAAAAAAGAAAAGAAGAAGAAAGAGGAGAGGTATTTTTTATTGTCAATTACTGACATTTCAACAAAACTGCAAAACATTTGAATCCATGTCTTCAGAAAGAACAACTTATTCCAACCTGGATATATAAAAAGGAATCTATAAATTGTGGGTAGGTATTTGGTTTACCCTTTCAGCCCATCTTTTACCCTTCTCCAGCTTGCTTAGTTTCCTGGATTCTTAACGTCTTGGACTGCATCAAGGAGCTCAGTGTTCTTGGATTCTGGTTGGATTTTGGCAAGAGCTGACCTTTCAGGAAATCAGACAGAAGGAGATAAGGGTGATCAGAGGTGTTTACTCTCAGATATCTTTTTGTGGAGGTTGTATAATAAATAAATAAGGCATTGTTAAATAAATGGCCACTCAATTAATACAGATATTATATCTATGACTCCTGTAAAACCCCTTAAAAATCTCCACATCCCTGATCAATGGAGTTCAGCTGCTCACAAACCCAGTCGACACACATTACACTTGCATTAAACCTCTTCCTCTCACACCCAAGATTTACCATGTGCTTGTGGAAAGTCTCTAATTTAAAGACAGAGCCAAAGCACAATCATAATATTGACAGGATAAAGAATCAAGAGGAAATATAGATTGCAGATAATAGAAGAAAAAAACTAAAATCCCCTAGGAAAAGACCTCTTCAGAAAACATAAAAAAGAGGAGAATCCTTCCAATGAGTGATGGTAAAAAAGTTAACTCAAAAAACTTGAGGGAGTTCTTAATCCATAAAAATTCTATATCAGAAATACACTTGTGCCATAGAAACTTTGGAAGAAGTATTGAGGCACATTCCTAAAATGTATGCTACATATTAGAGATGCTGAAAATTGGAGAGAAAAGTTTGAAAAATAGTATTAATTAGGGAAATCAAATTAATAAAGTTCCAAAAAAAAAGGAAAGAAATAGGGTAGGGGGGATTATAAAAATAAAATAAAATAATTCTCCAGAAAGAAGGAAATGAATTTTTGAAAAAAAGATCCAGAGGAAATAAACTCAATCATAAGTGAAAAAAAAGTAGCTAAAATCTTATACCATGCTATATGGTTGTAAATTCCAAAGCACTATTAATAGAGAGACTCCTCTAATGTCAAACAGTGACAAGAAGATAAAATAACAGGGAAAATAGAAGTAATGGTGAATTTTAGTGGGTTGAGCCTGTAGCACATGTAACTGAATTGGGGTTTGGAATGTGGAGAAATATTCAAATTCTTAGGAGAATCAGTTTCCTACCTAATATCTTCACACAATCAAAGCATCCATCTATGAGAAGGTGGATATCTTGCCTA
>JAQZBX010015351.1:0-37637 GCA_029593785.1 Cabassous unicinctus
GAACAATAACAAAAAAAAATTATCTACCCAAACCAACACATTAATCATGCTTGAATTTGAAATGCTATCGAGAGATAAAAAGTATATCATCATACTAAAATCAAACCAACTAATAAGAAAACCAGGACCTAATATATAAACAGACAACTGATATGCAGAGACTATTTAGACATGTAAACAAAATGTGTGTGTTTGTGTGTAACTTCATTAGAAATCAAAGTAACAAAACAAAATATAATGCTATTATTTTCCTATTAAATTAGAAAAATGTATAAAATTTATCAAAACTGGCAGAGTTGCAGTGAAATAGGCACTTTCATAAATTGAAAGGGGAGATAACTGATTGAAACATGGAAGAAAACATGAAGTCATTCATCAATAATCTTGAATCTATATTTTTTGACAGAGTAATACTCCTTGAATTCTATTTATACTGAAATTTAGAATACAAGATGCTCATCACACTTCACTTATAGTGGGAAAACTTGAAACAATAAATATAAGATATTAGGTTTAAGTGTATTATAATATATGCACATGATGGAATTTAATATAATCATTAAAATAAACTTGCATGAAAGACTTTACAATAGCATTAGGAGAATTTTCATTATAATATTAAGTGCTATCAAAGGAAACAAATTGTATATTTCCAAAATTTTAAAGGAGAGTGGTTGCTTTTGATTTTCTTACAGCTTTTTTTTAACTTCCCCTAGATTTTTGATAAAAATCAAGTTGCATGGAGGGAAGGAATGGATGGTTTAAAAAGAATGCTTGAAAATCAAGACTGACAATTAGAAGACAACGCAACTGAGGAAATAAAAGATTCTAATACTTCTCTCATCCAATCAACCATTTTCATAAACTGTCAAGTTGATTATAAATGAGATTATTCTGGGAGTGTTATCACTAGATAAGTAAGGTTTTGATCAAACTTCTTGGACTTTGTATAAATTATAATGAAATTGAAACTTCTTTGGGCATTCCATCCAGGCACCTGACAAAATGTCTCCCTTGCTTCACTTTGACTAGTATTGGCCTCTTTGAATGGATTCTGATAATTATGAAATAATTACAAGGGGATGTATATTTTGTAGATCTCATCTAATTCAGAGTGAGCAAGGTTGGTCATGTTGCAGTGGGAATTATTAAGAGTGATACAATAAATGGTCAAAGAAATAGAGGGCATAGGATGTAATGGGATAAGAAGAGATAAAACTTTAAGATGAATATAGTGGTTGGAGACAAATATATTTGATTTATTTCTGTTTTCCTCAATATGCAATTATTTTTGTTGTCTTTCAATCAATTTCCATATTGTTCCATATACACTTCTCTGAAATACTCTTCCTAGTATTTTCTTAGTGAATTAGACACTTTATTTTCACTATTTTTTTTTTACTATTTTCAATACATTCATCTTTCAATCAGTAGTTTTTCATTCATATTTAAATCATTCTGGTGACAGGAGCATAGGGACAAAGGATTTTGAGAAAGAAATTGATGCTGGGAAGGGAAGCAGTGTAAAATTAACAGGATCATCCATGTCCTAGGGAAAGTTTCATGACAATATTCTCTACTTTGCAGAGCAGAAGGTATTTTAGTGATTTCCTAAGATCACTATCCAATTCAATTTCTTTGAAGAAATAAACTTGAAAGTAAAGAATCATGTTGATTGCTTAAGAAAAAATGTTTTACCCTATTAAACAAAGATAAAACATATAAATCAAGCACTCCAGGACTGTCATCAAGAAAATGGGTGTTCTATAAATGCATTTAAATTCTCAATTACTTTGTCAGATTTGGAAATTCCTCTTACTATTAACTTAGTTCTGCTGAAATGGTGTGTTTTAGTTTGCTAAAAGCTGCCAAAAGTTTGCCTTAGTGTGTGAAATGATTAAGTTTTTTAAAGAGGAAAATCCCATGCTATGTGAACTATGAACCCAAAGACTCAAGATACCATTTATAAAGGAAGAAGAGGACAACAGGAGAATAAAAGAGAGACAGGGAAATGAACAAGAGAGATTCCTAAACAACAAAAGGGACACAGGAGATAAAACGATGACCAAAAGAGTCATGAGTGGAAATTTGCACATCTTTACTCAGATTGCCTGTCTCAGTTTAAACCTACAAAAATGGATGCATTATGAACACCTGAGAGTATGAACTTTGGTTGGGATTTCAAACAGTTTTACGTATATTTTGACAGGAAGGATGGGAAAGTAAAAATACAGCTGGGAAAAAAAAATAGTTGTTAAAATGAAGAAGAGTTAAGGGTTCAAGCACATGAATGAATGGATGTGGCAGTAAGGTAGAGGTGCAATGGAGTGGGTACTTGGAG
This sequence comes from Cabassous unicinctus, assembly GCA_029593785.1. NCBI lineage: Eukaryota > Metazoa > Chordata > Mammalia > Cingulata > Chlamyphoridae > Cabassous > Cabassous unicinctus. The sequence goes on from JAQZBX010015351.1 coordinate 2,342, forward strand.
ATCACTGGTATGGTTCAGCTAATTGACAGATGAGTCACTTCCTAAAAAAAAAATAGGAAATAATTGATCAAAACCGAACTTTTCACTCCCAGGCAATATTTTTCTTACCTTAGTTCCAATTTTTATTCATAAATGTAAAATTAAAGTCCATGAGTGCAGGGACCCTTTCTGCCTTGTTCAGTTCTGTACTGCCTGCATAAAAGAAGGTCTGGCACATACAAGGAATTTGAGAAATATTTGGTGAATGGATTTTCTAGAGATGGGGACTAAATTGTTCATATAAGAAACAAAATTATCACCCACATATACATAGAGAAATTGCATTTTATAATACCTTCTCCACAAGCTTTAGAGTTAAGGTGTGTCATTATTCAAGAAATCTTGAGAACCTGATAAAGATTTTTGGGAGAAAAAGTCCATGTGTTTGGCTCCTCCGCCTTCTTGGGAAACACTGATGATTTCATGAAGCTCCCAGGAGTTCTTCAGAAAACAAGCCCCAGTAGATTTTGCCATCTTTTCCTATAGGAGAGTTAAAATTTGTCAGTCATTCAAGGCCTGGGGAAGATAGAGCTGCAAATGTGAAATGTAGACACATAATTTAAATAAAAGAAAGTATTAAGATCAGAATTACAGGTTTTTATAGAAGTGAGAAAGAATCCTGAGATTAACTCATCCAATCACTACATTCTACTGGTAAATAAGCCAGTGAGATTAAATGGCTATCTAGTGAGTTCACAGCAATATAGTCACAAAGACAGAACCAGAAGTCATACTGCTCTTCTTCCAGCCCAATGGTTTTTCTCTATAATGCTATATACCTACTTAATAGAAAATGCCAAGGGAAAAGCTAGAATTATTTATACTTTGATAGAATCACTCTAACCTAATTGGAAGTGCCCTCTATTCGCTGAGTTGTCATTTCTTTTATAATAAAATTTGCCTTCCCTCCTTACTTTCTTTCACTGTGCATTGTTCCCAGTCCCCCTTTTCTTTAAATAACCTGGCTAGTCTTGGTGCAGTTCCATTTCAGAATTTACAACCACCAGGTCATCTGTGTCATCCTCTGGCTCAGGACCATGTAAGTCTTTTTTAATCTGGAGACACCCTCACGGTCTAGGCATTGGCTGGGAGCCTTCTAATGTGGAGGAAAGTAATAATCAAGGAGAGAGAACCACAGCAGAATACTGGAAATTGAAGTTTAAGATTCCCTTCTGGTTAAAACAGTATCAGGTCTCCAAATAGTGTGAGAATGACTGAGACCAGATATCCACTTTGTACAAAGGAAAACAAAGTTTAAAACCATTTGGAAAGCATAAAGATCAGAAATACATGAACCTTGAAAAATCATCACACTACAGAAAGTGATTGAAAGTGTCAAAAAGGAGTATGTCATATTAATTCTATAAGTCATATACAATTCAATGAAATTTAGAATAGAATCGAGATGGTGTGAACTTAAAAAACAATATTTCAGGAAGGAGAAAATATCTGATATAATATTTTATGAAAGAGTAGAAATTGGAAGGGAGATGAGAGGGATTGAAAGAGGGCAGCAACAGTTTCTGTCTGTTTAGTCACAAGATGTATATTTTTAGAAGGTGAAATTCAGAGAGCTTAGCCTTCTTTTATGTAAGAAAAAGCTCACCCTGCAAGACTAGGCTACATATAAATTTCTTCCTAATGGGAAAGAACGTAATTGACTGCATAGGAGACTGACTCACTGATGTTGCTGAGACACCAATACCCAGTCCACTCTTAGTTTCTCTTGGGAGTTGGGTGTTTGAGTCACTCTGGTTTTCCTAAAAGAGAAGTATTAAAAAAACAAAACAAAACTACAACAAAAAGCAACAACTGGTGATGAAGCATAGGGGAAGAGGAAAGTTTGAAATAATATAATTGTTAGTATAAAATAATCACATTTAGAGTGGGTGAGCTTGGGGTATGAATTGCTTGGAATTGTTGAGAGGGAGTGAAAATACATTCAGGGTGGACAGACATCCCCTCATGGATGGTACCAGGAACGGAATTTGAAGAACTAAATTCAAGTAAGGACAATGTCTATAATTGTCAAGTGAACCAGAATAAACTGATTTTTCTCCTGTTATCAATTAGAGCAGATGTTTACCTGTGAATATTGACATGTGCTCCCAAACTTTAGAGTGCTGCAATAAAGGTCTCCCTTGAAGGGTTGTGACCTTTATCCTTTCTGAGTAGACTGGGTACAAGTGAAACTTGTATTTCATTGCATTACTTTATTCTAAGATGTTGGGAAAGTGTATTTGAGAAAAAATTGCACATACAAATGAAAAACAAAAGCATGTAGGGAGTTTTCTACAGCTGTCTATTATCGGAGCATGTTTACCTGAGAAGGGGATAATCATTTGAAAGAACCTGTGACAAACCATTGAAACAAGCCTATTGCATCTCTCTGGGGAAACCTGGCTTTATTATTGATGGATAGATATAGAAAATCTGATCTCCAGGTTATCAAGAGACCTGAAAGTATCAAGGATCTTTCTTTGCTTAGAGATATATTTAATTTTTACTTGTTCTGAAACAAGAGGAATTGTTTACTCATGAACAGCAGCACCATGAGGAACGTTGATTGATCCCAAATTAATTTTTGAAAAGTAATGACATTCTATAAATTCATAGGAAAGAATATAAACTGAAGAATAATGCAGGCAGAATATTTTAAAAAATATGAATATATGGTCAGTTACATGAATCATAGTGTCCATATGATAAGGTAAAAGAACATATTTGCTGAGGAGAAATTTCTCACGTTGGGTGTTTTTGCAATGCAGTGAACAATACATAGCCTCTTAAGTCATTATATCACCCAACATGCTCCTATCCTGTGTGTGCTTTTGTTCTCCATGGGAGACTGTTGTTCCAATAGAACAACATATCATGATGAAGGAGGGAGTATCTAGGCTAGAATAAATTTCTAGGGCGTTGTCCAACCAGGGACACTGTGAGCTGTGTTTTGAGGACTATATCTTGGGATGTGAATCGTGGATTTTCTTTACAGCCTGGAAGGTTCCAGGTCTAGTAGGGGAGCAGAAGTTGTAAACATAGAGTTCCCCAGATCTGAAAGTTCCAGACAGTCTGACCAAAGTTTTATAGGCTGCTGCAGATGAGATTGGCTCAAGATTTGAATTGGCCTAATCCTACAAAATGGAGCTCATCAGTGGATTTAGCTCAGGGAATTCAGAAGTATAATGGCAGAGAAAATTAATAGAGAATAGGAAAGAAAAAAAAAAAAAGAAGCAGCTCTTTAAACACATGCCCTTTGGTCAAATGCAAAAAGAAAGTCCAGACACTATCAATAGATAATTCATGTTGTAAATTTTTACTTCTTTTTGCGTTTATTTATTTGTTTACTGACAAATATTTATTGAGCACTTTCTATACGGTTAGTATTGATGTTATAGGAGTAAACATGATAGACAACAGCCCCTGCACTCATGAAACTTGCAATGTAATGGAGAAGAAATATATTGACTAAGAAATTTTGAGTGTTAATAATATTATAAAAGTGATAATAGGAAGTGCTAATATAATAGACAATGGAAGCAGCTCTTCTAGAATCAGGTTCAGAGAAGACGTCTCTGACAAAATGATGTTGAAACTGAGATCTGAAGAATGAATACATATTAATTGGCAAAGCCTGAAGGACAAATGTTTCAGACAGAGTGATTATCAAATACAAAGAACCAGAGGTGAAAGAGTTAGAATTTTTCTTTCAGGAAAGAATAAGAAATCCAAATTGGCTGTGGCATTGCAGAAAGAGAGGATACTGTTCCTTGAGACTGGAGAGTGGGATAGGAACCAGGTCTTAGATGGTCTGATCAGTAGTTAGCATTTTAATTTAAGGGCAGTGGCAAGCCTGTGAATGGCCTTAAGCAAGAGAATCCCATGGTCAGATTTACATTTTATAAAATATTTCTTACTGAAGTGTAGATAATGGGAATTAAGAAAGCTGTGATTTGAAGAGGGATGACCATGTAGGTGACTTAATTGTCTATTCCAAAAATGACATGTGAAGCCTTAGAAAAGGTTGGGGACATTGGAGAAGAAAATAAGAGGACAGATTCAAGAGGTATTAGAAGTTAGAATCAATAGCTCTTGTTGATTTATTGAATATTGGATATGAGAGAGAGGGAGGAGATACTATGACTCCCAGAGTTTTGGTTGAGCAACTTGTGTAAATGGTAGTGCCATTTATTGTGACTGGAAGCCCTAAGGGGAGGACAGATTTGAGGAGGAGTTAAATTTTAGATTTGTTAAGTGGGAAGTGCCTGTGAGGAATCCAAGTTGGTATGCCATTGGATATGTGTATCTAGAGCTCAAGAAATTAGTATTAGTTTTGAAAGTCCCTTGCATGTAGATGGTGATAAAAGCCATGTAAATGGAGAGGGACAGAATATAGAAAAGAGGCCAAACATGGAATTCTGAGGAAAACTAGTACTGGTAGTTGGGCAAATGAGGGAGGTTCAACAAAGGACACTGGGAAGGAATCACCCAAGAGGAAGGAGGAAAACTAGGAGACTGTGGTGTTTTAGCAGGCCAGTAGAATATTTGAGGAGGGGATGGTTAGGAATGATTAAGAGAAGAAATTCCTGTCCAGATAAATGGCAAGGCAACAGAAAGGAACAGGTTTGATTTATTTACATAGAAGCCAGAGATGTTATTGGAAATGTTCCTGGAGAATTGTAGTACAAAACAACAAGGGCATTAGTTTCTTTTATTGAACAGCTTTTATTTATAGAGTAGTAGAAAACAAATACGTGAAAAAGTTATGTGTAACTTCAATAAAGCTTTTAATTCCAAATGTAGAAATCCTTAATGAAATAGAATCTGTCTCCCTATTTTTGGCTTTACACTTTTCCAAGACTATTAAACACAAGACAATATGACCAGGAAATTATATTCAAAGGAACCAGCCCTTTAACACACATCTTAAGGTTATTATTTCACTGTGAAAGAACTGTTCTCCCTAAGCCCTTTTTGAGAAAATAAAAAAAGGCCTCATTGAATATTGGAAGGTCTTCAGTTTTAGAATAATAGGGAAGCACAGAAACATGGGGAAAACTCTGGTCTGTATCTATCTAAAATATTGCTATTTTTAAAGAAATTTACTTTCCACCTGAAATCATTCAAAGCTAAACACAAAACTAAAATAACATCATAAACTGACAAAGCTCAAGGTAAAGGCAAATCTGAATTCAGATCTTAGCAAAGTAACATATAATTGGTTTTCAACTTATTCTAACATTAACTGAAATTAAAATAGAAAATTTAAAATATACTTTATTTTTTATGATTTATCTAAGCTCACATTTTATTTATTGGATCCATAGCTCACTATGAGAAATATTTATACATCTAATTACCAACTGAAGGTAATTACAATTAGCAGGTCCCAGAAGGTGTCACTTTGGAAATGGTATTTGAGTATTAGGTTTACTCCAGGAAATCAGCTCAGGTTTCTATTCTCATCTCTCTTCTCAGTGGAAGTAGATGAAATCTACCTATTTTTTGTGGTTAGTAATTTGTCTCCTCTGACATGCTCATTTTCTACAGGTGCACCTTTTTTGTGCTAGTTGCTTTTACCAGAGTAATGATGACACCCATATGACTCTCAATGTTCTTTGTGAGCCGGAAGCATCTTGTATTCTTGGTCTGCACTATTGGTTATGAGATGGCACTAGAACCCACAATCTGTCTGCCCTGTCTTCTCATGTCTACTTTCATGTCTTTGTTCCTTAATGTATAATATGGCAGGACACAAGACAGGAGTGATAGCAAAGTCGACGATGAATAAATATTTATCCAGTGATGTTGTAAGGAAAGGCTACACATAGAGAAACATTCATGGCTTAAAAAACAAAATCACAACAGTGATGTGAGTTGACAATGCAACAAATGCTTTGGATAAGTCCCCCAATGACCATTTCCAGACAGTGATCAAAATGAAGATATAGAATATAATTAAAGAAAAGAAGGTGGCCATGGATATAAGCCCACTGTTAGCAATGATTACAAACTAGTTTTAAGTGTCTACACATGCAAGTTTCATGACCTGTGGAAAATCATAGTAAAAACTGTCTATTTTGCTAGGGCCACAGAAAGGCAAGTTTATGATAAAAACAAACTGAGAAACAACAGGGATTATCCTTACTATCCACGCAGCCCTTACAAAGGAAATACACATTTGGGGGCTCATGATAGTCAGGTAATGGAGAAGCTCACAGATTGCAGAATACCTGTCATATGCCATGGCAATGAGCAGCACCATCTCAACTCCCCTTATGACATAAATAAAAAATATTTGTATCATGCACTTTGGAAAAGAAATGATGTTGCATTCAGTGAAAAGATCAGATATCATTTTTGGGATGGTGGTAGAGGACAGACCCAGATGAAAAAGAGACAGGTTGGAGTGCAAATGAGGGTCAATAATGACTGGGAGCACAATGCAAAGGTTTCCAAGTATAATCCCCACATAGAACACAGTGAAGAACCAAAAGAGGAAAAGAAGAATCTCCCACGAGCTTGAAAGTCCAATCAATACAAATTCAGACACCACAGAATCATTTACTCCATCCATTGACTCAATCAGTAGTGAAGAAGCTCAAGTATCCTGAAGGTAAAAAGTAAGGAAGAATTTAGAAATAAGAGCACTAAATGTTGATGTGTTGTTACCCATCAACAATACTGTGGAAAATATGTTGCAAGCACCAAAATGTGAGGTTAAAAAAAGCACAGATAAGGCAGATGAGAGGAAGATAAATGAATAAGAGAAATGAGATAATTTGAACTTAGATAAGAGAAGCAAGTAAAGAAATCACATGGGAATAACCAGGTAAGGAAGAGGAATTAGAATGCAAAGAGGCTTATATTGGGTAATATTCCCATGACAGTGTGCTTTTTTGCATGTTTATTGTATGGTATCTCTGGCTTCTTCAGTCTTGGCCATATATAATTCAACAAAATATTTTCCATGTCTTATACAGTTGGCTCTATTTGGAATGTTCAAACTCAAATTAGTCAGCACATACTTGTAGAGCACATAATCCCTGATCATTTTTTCCTTCACTTCTTTGTAATCTCAGACATTAATCACACATGGAATAGTGACCAGCTAATGAGGGAAAGAATAATGAATCTTAGAGGGGCAGTAACATATAATGCAAAGGCTTGCTCCTCTGATATTTTGCAACACTTATGGCTCCGCCCAGTCACTCGTTGGAAAATTAGATTCACTTTAAATTAAGTCTAAAAAGGGGACATTTCAGCACTTTGCTAGAGTTTTGGTGCTTTTGAGAGCTCTGTGCTAAGCCTAGTGACTTTGGTAATTCAAACATGAAGCTGAGAAATAATGATATTTTCCCTGAAACAAAATATTTAATCATAATACACTAATAGCACATAAAAACTATAGAGCCTCAGAGGGTCGTCAGGATAAAGGTCATGCAAATTGGTTTACAAATATTTGAGTCTTAATGCTGCTAAAATGTTATTTGTCAGCAAGGAAACTTACTATCAATAAATTTTTATAGAGAATATCTCTTATCATTACATAGAAGGAGAAAGTTTGAAAAAGTCTATCTATAACATATTTAGATAAGCTTGGCTGAAGCAATATAACTAAATAGAAAATCTAAAAATGAGTGGTGAAATCAGACTTAGTATAACTCCAAATATTATTATGTTATGTTACCATGTTTAAAGAGGGTCCTATCTTTTGCTCATGACATGTCTGGAATTGGTTACTTACCTAGCTAATTTTAAATCTTCGAGTTCATGTTGAGAGCAGTGAGAGAAGAGGCTCTTCAATAGGTTGAAAGAAAATAACAGAAATTTAGTGTGTTTGCTTTCTTAGAAAATATTAAAAATCAGAAATTCTCCTGAGACTGAGTCCCATAAGATTTGGTTGCTTTCCTTGCTAAATATTTTGGCTTTGACACTCTAAGCATGTGAACCCACCTTTTCAGATGGTAATGCAGAAAATGAGAGAATTCGTGTTTCATGATTTCATAGTGAACAAAAATTTCCACTCCCTTCAGGGGCCAAGAACAAATGTAACCATCCTAAGAATGAAACACAAAGCAGCTCAGCCATTCCAACCTAATTTCACCTAAGTCCTGTTTACAGATTTACCATATTCATTGATTTTTCTTTTTTATCTATGCTTATAACCACCTTAGCTCCCTTGTGAAAAATGTCCTTTTCAGAATGATGGACACCAGTTCCTTCAAGCCGTGTGCCTCTTGATCATTCTTCCATAATTCTGGATCCACACATTGGCCAATGTTATCACATGTTTCATGAACAATGCCAAGCCTAGGAAACTAACCCTATCATTCTTTATATGAGGGCGATGATCACTTCACCTGGTATAATCTTTTAGGAGCATTAGTGAGAATGCAATGGGCAAGGCATGGAAATATTTTTCTCCTACAATGTTAAACATAATTTATCACACAAATGATGTTGAAAGTGGTGAGAAAGACAAGATCCTTGAAATAGCAGCTCACCAAAGAAATATATCATAAATAATTTTTTTAAGAAATATCTCCTTCTCTAGTCATAATATAATTTAGTGATTAAAATGGTAAGAATAGTCTCCAAGGGACTGAAATAACAGGAGATAGAAGGAAAGTAAATGAGTGGAAGAGAAAGAGAAAGTGGAAGGGAAAGGTAAGAAGATAGAGATTGCTTAACATTAGGGGCATTGTCTTGACCTACCTGCTCTGTTCTAGGATATGCAGCACCCTAGATAATTTCCATTTTTCCTTTGTAGTGTAATCACCTCCGAAATGAAAGTATTTAAGTTTCTTCCCAATAAAAACACAATTAATTAATAGTACTACATGTTAGTGACCCATTGATGCTTCTGAGAGCCCTAATAATCAGACATTTATTGATTTCTCCTGGCAACAAAGTCTCTGAATCATATCGTTTTCCCAAGAGAAAAATATCAGAGTTATTTGATGATGAGACACAAAAAAGAAGAAAGGTGTAAGAATATCTCTGAATTGGCAGAGATAACGTGCTGGTGGGTGGGAAATAAGTTCCATTTAGGACAGGAAATATGGCAGCACAGACGTATTTAAATTTACTGAGTTGAGGGAGAGTAAGAAGTCATCCATAATGGATTCAGATGCCTTCATTCTTGGATCAGAGTGCGGGGTCAATGAACCTTGTATGGCAATCATTTTTCCAGAAACAAGCAAGAGACTTTATGCAAGAGAAATATTTCCACAAGCATTCTTGATTCCTTCCCATCTGACTCATTTTATTTATTAACAGTATTTCAGAAACTTACCATATAACTCTGAAAATGTGTTGTATATTTTAATAAATGATAAAATATGTCTTTGTGTAGTTATTCATTCCTTAAAACTTATTTAATTCTTACTGAATGGAGAATACGTCGAGGCAGTTTCAGTTTCTCCAAGCTCAAATCCAGTACCAGGAGCTTAACCAGTGTGTTCTCCCATCTCTCTACCAGCAAGCTGATGCCTTGATCCTTCCCTTGGTCTTGTGACTACCTTCCTCTTTCCTTCCATCAAGATCCTGGGACCTCTTTCTCTTCCCCTTGCCCCAAGTACCCCAGATGATAGGAGTCCAGAATAAGAGCATCACTATTCATAAATTGAATAGAAGGTAAACAGTAAACAGAATCAGCTTGAAGCAGTTTAAGTAAACATAGAATCAGAGAGGAAGAATCATTCATTCATTCATCATTCCTCATTCAACACTTATTTACAGATCATCTATGTGCCAAGTGCTCTTCTTGGTGCTATGAACAAAATATCTGCCTTTGTGGAACTTATATTTTGGGGAGTGGGGGTGGACAGATAATATGTAACAGTGGTAAAAAATAAGTCATACAGCATTTTAGAAGGTGATAGGTGGTACTGAAAAGAGAAATCAAACAGATGAATTAAAATACAATACATCATGATTTACTTTTTTACATATAACAACCTTATTCCCCAATGAAATTATGTCAATTAAAATAAAAAAAAATACACATATGAGTAAAGAGCAAAAGAAAACCCACTTATGAAACCCTAACCCCAAAAATAACATTAACGTTTTGGTGTATAATTTATTTCTATTTGCATATATTATAAAATGGTACCTTGAGGCATTTTTTGTTATCTGAGTATTTTCATTCAGTGACTTATTATGGAATTCTTGCTAACAAATACATTTATATAATATAAGACAAATGGTCGTAAATTAAATTAAATCACTGCAAACTGTATGAAGGAAAAGGCTTTGTCTGTTGTTTTCATCATTATATCACCAAAATGTACTACTGCTGCCTTTAAGTAATTTTTGAAATAAAGAACAAAAAGTGGCACTTTGTTTCAGTTTCTAGTGTTTTAATTACCAGTTTGTGTTTTGGCCATTTGCATTATTTATCTTTTCAATTTTACAGTTTGAAGTGCTGTGTTTATTGATTTAAAAGTTTATAATAGTTTTTACGTTTAATGAGTATCAATGCCTTGATTAACATGATGTACAAATACTCTTTCCATGTTGCACTTTGCCTTTGTCTTAGTTTCCAGAATCCTATTACACATACCATAAAATAAAATGGATTAAACAAATGGAATTTATTGGCTTATGGTTTTGTAATTAAAAGAATCCCAAAATCTAGGCATCAGCATGGTGATGTTTCTTACAAAGCCTTTGGCATTCGGCTACTGGCTACCAGTGATCCTTGGGTTCCTTGGATTTCCTATCACATGGTCCTTTCTCTTCCAGTTCCTGCTGATGGCTGTCTTCTGGCACCTCCTCTTGGCTTTCTCTCTGCATAAGGCCTCCAGAAATAGGATTAAGACCCATCATGATTTAGCTACAACTTATGTATTACTCAGACAAAGGGGTGCTGATGCAAAGTACCAGAAATCTGTTGGCATTTATAAAGGGTATTTATTTGGGGTAGAAGCTTACAGTTAAAAGGCCATAAAGCATAAGTTACTTCCCTCACCAAAGTCTGTTGCTGCGTGTTGGAGCAAGATGGCTGCCGACATCTGCAAGGGTTCAGCCTCCCTCTTCCTTTTAAGCGTCTGTGGTCCCGGCTTTGTCCAATATCAGCTGTAGGCTAGGATAAGTTTCATCTCTCTCCCAGGACTCTTCCTCTCTGGGTTCAAGGTCACGCAAGGTCTCCCCACAAGGTCAGCTGTAGATTATCAGGCTCTCTCTCTTCAATGGAACTGTCTCTATTCCTCTGTGCTCTTCTCCTGTGTGTCTACTTCCTGGAATTCCAACATCCAAAAACACTCCCACTAACTCTTCTGCCATGTAGTTTCCTCTGTGAGTCCCCACTCACCAAGGGCGTGGTGACTCAAAGTCCTACTGACTTTAAGGCCTAATCAAGCCTTAATCATAATTTAATCAAGTAAAAGCAAAACCTCTGAATCCAGTACAATCTAATATGCCCAGAGGAACAGACCAGTTCACTAACATAATCCAGTATCTATTTTTGAAATTCATAAATAATACCAAACTGCTACAACTTAACTAAAAATAAAATCTTCAAAAGTTCTATTTACAATAGCTTCACGCCCACAGGAATGGGCTTAAGATTAAAAACATGTTTTTTTCTGAAGTACATAACTCAATGTGCCACACCTCTACATTTGCTTTTCACAAATTTAATCTACCAGTCTTCTTTTTTTTTTTATTTCTTCTTTTGTTGCCTGGCATAAAAGTCATACTTTACTCCAAGATTTAATAAAATTCATCCTATATATTTTGTAATTATTTTATGGTGCACTTCTAAAATATTTTGACTCAATGAATTTATTTGTAATATATATGTATTTTACACTAGTGTGTTTGAATAATCCAACTTTTTGTTAGTTTGTTCAAATGCTTAATTATTTAATTGCAATGTAAGGATTGTGCTTTGAGAAACTGCCTAGGCTAAAATGTACATTTCTTTCTGGAATTTCTTTACTATTCTAATCATTGTACTTTTAGTCTCCATTCAGGAGCAGAAGCTTCCTACTTCAACTCCTTCCTAATTGCTAATTGATTAGTTTGTGGACCTGACATTTGACTTATTTTCTCTTTTCTATAGCATACAGATTAACTTTTCTATTTTATGTGTCTAAGGAAAGCAAAAGTAGCAACCAATCTCTAACACCTGCCAGTTAATTTAAAAGATATATATATATATATATATTGCTTTTCATATCAAAATATTATTTAAACAGGAATACAAAGCATGTTTGCCAAATGCAAAGTTACAATGACTTGGAAGTCTCATCAGTCATCAAGAATTTTATCTTTTGCCACTACTGGTCATTCAGTTTACTGGAATATCTGACCATATGTAAATGGGAGAAAGATAACCAAAGAGTTGTGCTCTGTTGGGAGTTGTCAAATGACTCTAGTTAATGATATTGTCTTCATAATTATTTTTTATGTGTGGGTTAGCTTTATGATTTCTGTGCAACTGTGTGGTTGTCTCTACAACGTAATATGATTAAGTACATGTGGGTCAGTTTGAGATGTGATGCAATTGTTCCTTTAACCAGAAGAATGTAATAATGAAGACATAAACTTCTGATTTATGTTTTATATCTTACAGGACTCCAAGAACACTGTTAAATAGCAAAGATGGTAAGCTGGCTTAGCCACTCCTGTCTTGCACAATGGACCCATGAATGAAGCAGTTTTGATGGTAAGGATGAAGTCTGCATGGTTTCCTGATCAACAAGGCAGTGCTAGCTACTGCCATGGTTGAATGTTTGACTTGTCATCTGTGAAGATGGATACTAAACCCTTAATATGGTACCATATATTGAAGCATCCAATCAGGAACTTTATGGCAAATTGTTTACATAGGACTCCTTCTACCCTGGAAGAAAGATAAGTTGTCCTTACTGGAATAAATGTGTATTCTAGGAGTGGGTTTGGCTCTCTTTCCAGAAGTACCTTGCCAGAAGAACTATCCAATGACTCATAGAAGGCTTAATGTCTTTCATGACATTGCTTAAAGCAAAGGAATACACTTTAGAGGAAAGAAAGTACAATAGGCATTTAACCATATGATCCCCTGGTACTCCAATATACTTCATCAACCCAAAGCTGTCAATCTGATAGAAGATAGGGATAGCCTTTAAAAGGTATAAAGAAAGGGCCAGCTTGAGGATGATAACCTGCACAATTGGAGCTCTGTTGTTAAAGTGTGGTATATGCTTTGAACCAAAGGGCATTAAAAGGGGTTGTAATCCAGATAGAACATGGGAATCTTGGGAACCAAGGGTAGGTAAAGGAGTGGCTCCTCTGACAATTACTGCCTTTAAGAATTTGAGCTTCCTGATGTCACAACTTAAAGCTGGGGTGGAAAAATGCTTTTATTGGATTCACAGTAAATGGTCCAATAAAACTTCATTTTAGTTGTTCCCTGGTCATTTGGACATCCTCGTGTATATAGTTCAGCAGATAAAGAAAGGAGTTACTATAATGGCAGGAATAATTGACCTTAATTATCATTAAGAAATAGAATTGCTGCTGCATTGTATCAACCATGATTGATGATAACTGTAAATGGGTTGCAACTACAACCTGAGAGGAAGACCATGATTGTGGCTTCAGAATGCCCAGGGGAAGATGTGGCTCTGGGAAAGTCAGCTTGGCCAAGAGAAGTGCTGGATAAAGACAAGCGGAATCTAGAATGAGTTATAGAGGAGGAATTTGTAGAGGAAGAAGATGATGAATATCATTGATGTCCTGGCAAAGAAGTGTAACCACAGGAACTTAGTTTTTCCCACTAAAATCGTGTTGATGTTCTTTCTTTTTTGAAATTGCGAAAAGCCACAACTTTGAATGATCAGTGATGGAATGAACTAATGTGAACCTGCAAGCATGGGAAGATGTGGATTGTATCTGATGTCAATGCTTCATACTTACTTCTCTGCACTTAGTTATTCCCATACAATGTGAATTGTTTTATACTGTAAATGCCTGAGATTTCCCACCTAAGAGCTTTCCTTTGGATATTGCATATGTTCAACCCACTGTGCGAGGAAGGCAGGAAAAGCAATGGATTTAATTCCTCAATATTTTCCTATGCCTTTAAAGAAATGCCTAACTTCCAGGCCTTGTAAATGGGACAGCTGTTAGTCATAGAATCTACAGAGTCTCTTAGAGGGCCACAGCAGCATTGTTCTGATGTTGCTCACAGTGGTAGGATGTCAATTGATGCATTCTCTATTGGCAACCTTCTTTCCCTATCTCAATTCTATAATTCTGAACCATTTTTTCTTAGATTTCCCTTCCAAAATAAACTATCTGCATTCAAATTTTGTCTCTGGGTCTTTTAGTAAGTAATACATAAAGGCACATGTTTACAGGTTATTTTCAGACCTTATAGATAGAAGCAGTATTATGATATCAGTGTATTTGCAAAATAATCTAAATATGATGATTAAAATATTATTTGGCAGACAGCGATGCTCTCTGTAAGCATATCAATCCTTACTATGATATATTAATTTTTCTCATAAGGATAATGATGATGGTCTCATACTCTATAGATGAAGCAGGAGCAGCATTAAGATGGTAGATAATGAATTTATTCTGGGCATGTTAAGTTAGAGACACCTAAGTGAAGATGGCCTGCATGCAGTTCTAAACCTCCAAAAAGAAATCTCATCAACAAAATCTAGCAAAACATTTCTTTTTGTTCCATATTTTTATAGCTGTCTTTATTTCTTTATTCCTTAAAGTATAGATAGCAGGATTCAAGACAGGGGTGATAGCAAAATCAACAATGAACAGATTTTTATCGATTGATGGTGGGGGAGATGACCACACATAGAGAAACATACATGGAGTGAAAAACAAAAAAAAACACAGTGATGTGAGCTGACAATGTGACAAATGCCTTGGATAAGTCTCCTGAAGAACGTTTCCAGACGGTGACCAAAATCAAGACATAGGAAAGGATTAGTAGGATAAAGGTGCCCGTGGTCATGAACCCACTGTTGGCAGAAACAATAAACTCTTACTTGGATCCATCTGTGCAGGCAAGTTTTATGATCTTAGGAAAGTCACAATAGAAGCTGTCTACTTTATTAGGGCCACAAAATGGCAAGTTTATAACAAAAGCAAAGTGAGACATAGCACGGATCACCCCAGTTACCCAGGCAGTGATTACAAATGAAACACATATTTTAGGGCTCATGATTTTCACAGTGAAGAGGCTTGCAGATTGCCATGTACCTGTCAAATGCCATGGCTATGAGTAGCACCATCTCCACTCCTCCTATGATGTGAATTAAGCATATCTGTGTTATACAACCTTGAAAAGAAACTGTTTTATACTCATTTAAAAGGTCTGTGATAATCTTGGGGACTGTAGTAGAGGAAAGGACCACATCAATGAGGGTCAGTTTGGCCAGCAGGAAGTACATAGGGGAATGTAATTGGGAATCAAAAATCACCAAAGTCAAAATGAAAAGGTTTCCCAGCCAGGAAGATCCCTAAATATAGCAAAAAGCATATCAAGAGGAGGAAAAGTTTTGTTTTTGAAGAACAAGAAAGGGCCAGCAATACAAACTCAGTGACCACAAAGCCATTTATTCTATCCATTGACTGGGACAAAGGAGCTGATATTCAAGTGACCTGAGGAAAAAAATGAAAAAGAATAAATATCACTGGCACAAAAATAGTTCTCCTATTTTACCTGCTAATTAGTTACACTAAGTAAAGTTCTTGGGGTACAATTAATCTATTAGATGGAGAAAAATCAAGGATATGGGAATAATAAGGTTAGCAACGGCATTATTACATAGGTTATAGTGGAAGAAAAAAATGCAAAGGAAAATTATGTAGAGAGAGGCAAACAGGGTAACTTAACTTTTCATCCCATAGTTAAACTTTTTTCAAGGGTTTCCGGATCATTTTTCTCCTGACCATTTTCTTAGATGTCTATTACCAAATCAATGTAGTCTTTTCTGTCACACCATAATTAATTGTGGGGAAAAATCCTTGAGACTTGGAATTCTGGCTTGAGAACAAAGACAGAGTGTCTGGAATGCCGGACACTTGCTGAAAAGGAAAACCTTGAGAGCACTGTTTGAACTCTTGTGCCAAGACTCAAGGATAAGATAAAGATAGAAAAAAGGTGTAAACTTTGCCTGCAATAAACTCCCAAGCCATATCTGAGAGTAATTAATCACTAGCTGTGCTTCTCTGCACGTAACCGGAACCTTGCTCTGCTACTAAAATCACTGGGCTGTCTGTGCTTCCAGGCTAGCTTGGCAGATACATTCTGCTAGCCCGCTGACCTCAGCTTTCTCTTAAACTCTTTGTCTTCTCTTTCTCATATCGCAGTACCCTTCGCCGAGTCACCCACTTTACAGCAACAATTAATACTTCACACTAGGTTGTATATTCTCCCTATTTGCACTTTTAATCTCCTATCTCCATGGCACAAAGTAATCACCAAGAAAAAAGTACTTGAACACATTCCCTCTCTCCCACTTTGGACATTGTAAATTTAAATGGAGCTCAGGTGCACAGGACCTATTAATTATAATATTTGTTTTATGACAAAATGTCATCTTTGGTCATAACCATTTAGATATATTTTTTTCTTTTTAGAGGAGTTGTAGATTTATAGAAAGATTTTGCAGAAAATGCACAGTTCCCATATACCTACTCCGTTTTTGGCATTTTGCATTAGTGATATGACTTTGTTACAATTTATGAGAAATTAGTATTATAATTGTACAATTAACTATAGTCCACAGTTATATTAGGGTTCACTGTTTGTGCTGTACAGTCCTTTGTTATTTTTTCTTGTTCTAGAAATACATATATCACCCAAAATTTCCCCTTGTAGCCACATTCAGATAAAAAATTCAGTTGTGTAATTAGCATAACTATTTTTAATTAATAGGTTACTTAATGACTACTAAGAAATAAAACTTTGGATATCTGTGAGTAAAGATTAGAATATCATAATATTGATAATTAACCAACAATAATAATCCAAGATAACATTTACTAGGTGCTTCCTACATGCAGAGCATTGTACTAAGGAATTATCTCTTTTGAATGTTGCCATGACTCCATAAGAGTGGTTTGATT
This sequence comes from Cabassous unicinctus, assembly GCA_029593785.1. Classification (NCBI taxonomy): domain Eukaryota; kingdom Metazoa; phylum Chordata; class Mammalia; order Cingulata; family Chlamyphoridae; genus Cabassous; species Cabassous unicinctus. The sequence continues at coordinate 19,478 of JAQZBX010015351.1, forward strand.
ATATTATCTCAATATTACAAATGAAAAAACTGCATCTTAGAGAGATATATTGGCAGAGCAAGGACTTCTGTCTAGGGCCTTAGTACTCCAGAATCCACAAAATATTTCCTCTGCTCTGCAATAACAATGTTTCTGAGTATACCTTGCATTTCCCCAAGGATCTTGATCCGTAGATCAACCCTTTTCCTGAACCTTTAATTTTTCACCCCTAATGGTCTGTTACATATAGAAACTTTCCTTTCAAAAATAAAATATCTCTGGAATAGTAGAATCTCCTTCTGATTTCCCCTTTTTTCTCCAATGGCTTCATGAGCAAGTTGATCTTAAGTTTTAAAGCTTCCATTTATGAAACAAGACAAAACAATCTAACTTCCACACTCCAGAACACTCTTTAGAGAAGTCACCAGGGATAAGACAAATGATAGGCCACCTATAAAAAGTATCATATAGGACAATGACTTGTCAGACATTATCTACCTGATAACACACCAGACCATTGTTCATGTCATGGTTTGTGAAATTCCCTCTGCCATTAGTTGCTATTATTTTTGCCTACCCAAAAACCTTGTTCATCCCCACAACAGAATATTTATCTATATGATTAAGTATTTGGTATAGATCTTTTGATTTTTGAGTGTTGTGTGTTTTCCAAGGAAGGTTTTCTTTTCCAGATAAATATGCAAAGTTTCAGGTGGAGAAGGCCTTTTTCCTAGCCTTTTTCTCTCTTTATCTAATACTATTATGATGCCTAAAGGTGCGGAACCATGGGATTCTAACATTCACATGCTAAATATGATAATGTGAGCAGATAGAATAAAACCTAGACTTCAAAGGTTTTGTTACATTCCTTAACTGCTGCCAGCAAATGCTCACCTCCTGACATTATAATGTGAAATAAATAAACCCAAATTTGTATAACAGCCTGTAAATAAGGCATTGTATAACTTTCATCTGAATGCTTTTCTAACATTTGTATAAAAGCACTCTGTTAATAGTTTCCCCTACATTTCCAACCTATCCTTCTTTGTGTCTTGAGTACATAAATGGAAATCCCTCATGACTCAAAGTTAAAATGATAATGGATAAAACCATGATTTTATATTCTATCTCAATATTTTAGAAATATTGTAATCATTCTCCTAGGTGCCCAGTCCAGGAATTTCTGTGACATCCTTCACCTTACATCCCCAAATGGACAATTATACCACCTCAATATTTCTCAGTTTAATTTCCTCCTCTCCATTTCTAATGTCATTTTCTTTCTTCAGGTCTATATATTTTATCATATTCATAACGTAAAAGCCTTTTGAATAATTTTTCTGACCCCAATCTTATCCATGCTCAGTCCATTCTACATAAAACTTTCAGATATATCAACCTAAAGATCAAATATGGTCATGGTACCTTCCTATTAAAGCTTATGGTTCAATCAGGAGATTATTTGAATTTTAACAGTATATCACATAAGACCATTCATGAATTGGGCACTATTTCCTAGGGTTTTTTTTTTCCAGTCTTTTCTACCTTTACATATGCTTTCACTTGGATTATTCCCAGTCATTACAAAGTGGAACCATCACTGCTTCTAAGGTCAGATAGATTTTGGTTGTCATCCCAACTCTCTTGGGCAAGCTACCAAATGATGCTGACACCGTTTATTTATCTATAAAATGGGAGAAATAGAACCTGCCTCTCCTGATGCTATGAGGATTTGAGATGACATAGGTAAAACTTTCTGGAAAAAAATACCACCTACTCTGAAGTATTCATTGAAGATTCTAAAAAGAGTAAATAACCTCTTTCTCTAAACTATTGTTATATCTTGTACATTCTTCATAATAATTATATTATCTTGTAATTTTTATGTTAGTTTCCCATTTTAGACTATGATTGCTGAGAAAGGGATCTTCTAGCCACCTCTGTATATCCCAATATTTAGCACAATTTCTGGCACAATTTACGCACTAATATATGACAATCTTCACTAACATTTGTAGGAAAAGTTCAGGAAGACATTTTAAACACAATCAAGTTGTAGAAACAAGGATAGATTATGGGGGATTTGGGAAAGGGTAATCTCAAACATAAAAATGAGTTGGAAATTAAACTCACCAGCACCTGTACACTGAGAAAATGAACAGACACTACCAGGAAGTCAGTGAAGTTCGTGTCACATGACTATCCACTCAGATCAACGTCTCCTCTCCATGTTCACAGCTAGATCCTATATATAATAAAATAAAACAGAGAAAGGTTAAACTTTCTCCTTTCTACTTTTCCTAGAACAAAAAGTATGTAGGCCCTATAGACTGGAAGTTTTCACCAATTACACTGGAGTATAAATATGACTGAATAAGGAAAAGTAAAAAACATTTAGGAATTCAAGAGAACAGTGTAGTTTTCATAATCAGAAGCTCTAGGAAAGAAATTTGCTAATTATGTAGAAAGAGAAAACCTGATAGAAGAAATTGAGGTAATGGAAACAGTCCCAATGCTAGCAAAGATGTTTAAAAAAGAAGGGTATCAGATATTACTTCATAATCTGTAACAAATGTTCCACAATGGTGTGGATTGTTGGTGAAAGAGTGTTGTATGAGAATTTCACACATGTGCATGATTGTTTTGTAAATTCACAATTTATGTAATACAAATACTTTAAAAACTTAATCTGCCAAAAAAAATGTGTCAAGGCAAGTCATCAAAAACAAAGAAAGTCTGAGAATATGTCACACCTAAGAAGAGTCTAAGAAAAAATAACTACTAAATTTCTGATGTGGTAATTTGGATAGGATCCTCAAACAGAAAAAAGATATTAGTTAAATACTAATTAAATTTGAATAAAGTCTGGACTTTAGTTTCTGTAAAAAACAGAACAAAAATAAAGGCACCAGAAACATTTGGTTTTGCAGGGAATTTTAATAAAATTTAGTTAACTGATGGTCCAAATACTTATGTTTTATTTTTCAACATATCATCCTGATAAGAACTCTCCATAGAATAGGAATAGAAATAGACAAACATTTTTTAACCTGGTCAAAGTCATGGCCCCAAGTGCTTCACCAAAATCAGAAACAAAAAAAGAAAAGCTGCAAGTTACAGACACAAGGCAATGAAATAGTAGGGAGTAAATAGAAGGAGTAAATATTGGATGGGAAAGATAACAAAACTATTGTTATTTGCAGATCACCAAATTATCTCCTTTAAAATGTCAAGAAAGTCGATTTAAAAATTAGATCCAATCAGATTTAATAAATACGCAAAAGTCAGTATAACCTATTAAATTATGATGAAAAACGATCCAATGTATGAGAAAAAACCTGTAAGCATAAATGTTTCTTGATGTACAGTAGACACCTTTAATTAAATTAAGATCAAATATTGCTAAAAGTTAGGAAGACTCAATATTTTTAAATCGTCGATTCTCTTTAAACTTATGTATACAAAAATGGTAGTACTCAGAAACATTCTAGTGTGATTTTTTGGTTTTTGTTTTTTGAGCATGATAAAATCACTAAATTTTCATAGCCAGGAAAATTTAAAAAAAAAATGTATTTGGAATTGTGGAAATGTTGGAAATATTTTATCTACAACATCGTGAAATGTATCACAAGTCTACAATAATTAAGAAAATGATTAATTAGAATGGAACAGAAAATTGGAACAAAAAATAGTTAAAAATTTTATGTAGATATATATATATATGGAAATTTAATATATGATAAAGGAGGCATTACAAATGTATAAAAATAGTGGATTTTTAAATACATATCCTATATTCAATAGTTAGATAAATAGTTCAAGATTAGGTCCAAAAAATTTAACCACCTACTATATTCTTAATAACAAGGGACATCTGGATAAATTGAAGGTTAAATAAAAAAAAATTAAGCATGAATTATTTTCTATAAATTTGAGGTGAATCAGGCCTTTCAAAGTTTTATTCCAGATCTAGAAACTAGATTCTTTTATATCTTTTTCCATAACCAGATAGACAAAAAATTAAACCAAGTGTCGTGAGATCAGTTCATCTTATTCTCAGCTGATAGGAATGTGAGGTGGCACATATTCCAAAGGGCAATTAATCAATACCATTTCCTGAAATTAAATGTGAGGAAATAATTGGACAAAAATATATTTCAAAAAAGTGATTCACTTCAGTATTGGAAAGAAATTAACTGTCCAAGAATAAGGGACTGATTGAGTAAGCAAGATGGAAACTTCATACAATGTAGGTTTTAAAATGATTTTAAGCTTTGAACTAATTTAAAATATATTTATATGTCATTAAGCTAACAAAACATTATAAAACAGTACACATATATTGTTTAGACTGTATATCACAATGTTTCTAGATTGTGGGATATTAGGTGATTTTACATTTTATCTAAATATTAAGACTTATTTCCCAAATTTTAAAAGAAAATATTATGGATTTTATAATTTTTAAGGAAGTTTAGAATTAGTGGAGGAAATAGGAAAAAAATAGAAGAGAAATCCCTAAAGCAGTAATATAATGTTGTAGTTAAGAAGTATAGAGTCTAGAGCCAGATTACTTGAGTGTGAATCTCCATCTCCTCATTTTATGAGCCTTGTGTCCTTGTGTAAGTTGCTTCACTTATCTGTTCCTCAATTTCCTTATCTGTAAAATAGGAAAAATAATAGTACTTACCTCATGGTGTTGTTGTGAAGATTAAATGATTTAATACATTAAAAATATCATAGCATCAACTGCCACATAACAAATGCTCAATAAATGAGTTTTTAAAAATAATTGTGATGATTTTTAAGATGCAGTCTTTCAATTCTGTCCAAAACATAGAGCTTGTTCTGCCAGATTGTGCTCATTTTGAATGGAAGAGCCAGGACTTAGGCATAACTTTTTATTTCCATGATTCTAATGTTCAGAGAGAAAATGGATAGAAAATTCAAGACCTTTCACATCCCAATTTAATAAAGGTAATAATTCAATGAAGAACATTTTACATTCATCTCACAATACAACTGCAACTGTGAAAACAAGACCAGACAGATTTAAAACAATACGAATGAAAAAATTCAAATAAGGAGTGCAAGCACAAAGCAACTTGAGGAAGAGTTTGGGGAGCAAAAAGAATAAAAATAAGCAGTTTTCTTATGTATCTGTTCAGGTTCAGGTTTCCTTTAGCAGCATTTCAAAGGATTGAGATGTACAGAAAAGTTAACACCCTTTTTGCATCACCACAATTCCTTAAGACAAAGAGTGTTAAATAGTTTATATCATTAAGAAAGAAGCCAATTAGTAAGATTGGGTACCATTGACCAATACATAGTCCATAATTGTTTCTTATGGAAACCAGGTCTTCTATGCCCAGTGGTTTTCCCAAGGGCAAATTATCAGAATTTGAAAAAAAGAGTCACTGGGAAATTTCTTTAATGAAATGTCTATTAGTTTTCTTTTGCTTATTTTTCAATTACGTAGTTTGTCAATTCATGATTGTAATGTAGGATCTCTTTATTTTTGATACATATTTGAGGAAGATTGAATTATATATGCCCCAATATAGACACATTCTTAATCTCAATCCCCTTTGGGTGTGATTCCATTGTAAATAGGACCTCTCAACGATGTTACTTTTAGTTAAGATGTGACCCAACTGGATGAGCGTTAGTCTTAATCTGGGTTATGGAGCTTTTCTAGGAGGCACCCACAGGGAGAAGGCAGTAATAAGTGGGACCTGGGAAGAGAGAAAGGAGAGAACAATGCCACATGGGAGAGGGAATGAATTCAAGCAAAGAAACTCCAAGAATTGCAGCAAACCACCATGAGAATGCTACCGCTCCTGGGAGGAAACTGCTTCTAGCCTCCAAAACAGTAAGAAAATGAATTCCTGTTGTTTAAGCTGATAGATTGTGTGATATTTGTCATAGCAGTCTAGCAAACTAAGATCGTTATTGTTACTGGAAAGTAGGGTACTGCCACTACAGATTTCTAAAAATTGTGAAAGTGTCTTTGATATTGGGTAATGGGTAAAAGCTGGAAGAATTTTGAGGCCCTTGATAGAAAAACCTAGACTGCTTTGAGGAGACTGCAGGCAGAGATATGGATATTAAAGTCTCAAATATTTATTGTGCACTACTCTATGCCAGACACTGAGTTAGGAACTATGGATATAAAAAGATAAAGTCTCAATAGTTTCCATGTTCTGCTCTTCTGCTTTATAATGCCAAGAAGAAATGGTGAGACAATGGGGATATACTACTATGTGATTTATTGTCTATATTTACTTGGCCAATATTAGAGGGATAAACTATTGGGTTTTAAAAAATATATATTTTTATTGTAGTATATCATTCATACATGAACATGCCTAAGCAATAATTGCATAATAAAGTTTGTGAACTTATAAAATAAACAAGCATAATATTATACACTGGTCCCATACATCACCCCTCCACCAACACCTTGCATTGTTGTGAAACATTTGTTACAAACTATGCAAGACCATCTTCAAAATATTACTAACTATAGTCTCTATCTTACATTTGGTGTATTTTTTCCCCAAGCCACCCAATTTTTAAAAAATATGTTTATATTACAGAAGTTCTGAACTTAAAAAATAATCGTGCACATGTGTAGAATTCCCATACACCACCACTTTACCAACACAACACAACGTGGTGGAATATTTGTTACAGATTATGTGATAATATCATTAGACTACTAACACCAAACATGGTCCATAAGGCACTTCTGGCACAACCCCTCCATACGCCCCCATCATCAGCATAGCACATCCTTGGCACTGATGCAAGAACATTACAGTACTGCTGCCAACCACAGTCCATAGGTCACACCAATTGTAGTTTTCCCATGCTTCTCCACATTACCACCACCCTGCAATAATGATGTGTATCTGCTCTAGCTTACAGAAGGACACTCTTGCATCTGTACCATCTATCACAATTCATATCCACCTCTGGGTTCACTGTGTTATTCAGTCCCTAGATAATTCTCTAGCTTTCTTTCAATTGACATTTACTTCCCCAGACTACCCTTTTCAGCCACAATCCCATTTGTAAACCAGCTGCTACTCACTATAATGTGTTACCATCAACTCTATCCATTTTTACCCTTTTACAGTCAGTTAATTAAAATTTCTACATATATTAAGCATCAGTAGTTCTTCTCAACCATCCTCTTATCTCCTAATAACATATACTCTAGGTTTTAACTCTATATGTTTATTCTTCATATTTAGTTCATATTAATGAGAACATGCAATATTTGTCCTTTTGAGGCTGGCTTACTTCACTTAGCATAATATCTTCAAGATTCATCCATGTTTTCACATGCATCCCAAATTCATTTCTTCTTACTGCACCATAATATTTCATTTTATGCATAGACCACATTTTGTTTATCCATTCATTGGTTGGTGGCTAGCTTTTGGCAATTGTGAATAATGTCTCTATGAACATCGGTGTGCAGATGTCTGTTTGTGTCATAGTTTTTAGTTCTTCTGGATATATTTCTAGTAGAGGAATTGCTGGATCATGTGGCAGTTCTATATTTAGCTTCCTGAAGAACTGCCAAACTATCTTCCACAGAGGCTGCACCATTTTATAATCCCACCAACAGTGAAGGAGTGTTTCTATTTCTCCACATCCTCTCCAGCACTATTGTTGTCTATATATTTTTAAATAATATCCATTCGATGAGGTGTTAGATGATCTCATTGTTGTTCTGATTTGCATTTCCGTAATAGCTGGTGATATGGAACATTTTTTCATGGGCTTTTTTGGCCATTTGTATTTCTATTTTGGAGAAATGTCTGTTCAAATCTTTTGGATTGCTTGCTCTTTTATTGTTGAGTTGAATGATCTCTTTATATAGAATGGAAATCAAACACTTATCAGATATGTGGTTTCCAAATATTTTCTCCCATTGAGTGGGCTGCCTTTTTACCTTCTTGATGAAGTCTTTTGAAACACAGAAGTGTTTAAGTTTGAGGAGATCCCATTTATCCGTGTTTTCTTTAGTTGCTTGTGCTTTCAGGGTAAGGTTTAAGAATCCACCAGCTACCTCCAGGGTTGAAGATCTTTCCTTACATTTTATTCTAGGAGCTTTATGGTTCTAGCTTTTATATTTAGGTCTTTGATCCATTTTGAGTTAATTTTGGTATAATGTGTGAGATAGGTGTCTTCTTTCTTTCTTTTGGCTATGGACATCCAGTTCTCCAAGCACGGTTTGTTGAATAGACTGTTCTGCCTGAGCTAGGGTATTTGACAGGCTTGTCAAAAATCCCTTGACCATTGATATGAGGATCTATTTCTGAACCATCAATTCAGGTCCATTGGTCTATGTGTCTGTCTTTATGCCAGTACCATGCTGTTTTTACCACTTTAGCTAGGTAATATGATTTAAAGTCTGGAAGTGAGAGTCCTCCAAATTCACTTTTCCTTTTTAAGATATTTCGGTATTTGGGTCCTTTTACCCTTCCAGATAAATTTGATAATTGTGTTTTCCATTTGTTTAAAAAATGCTAGTGGAATTTTTTTGGGATTGCATTGAATCTGTATATCAATTTGAATAGAATTGACATCTTAATGATATTTAGTCTTCCAATCCATGAGCATGGAATGCTCTTCCAATTATTTAGGTCTTTTTTAAACTATTGATTTTTAGTGTCCAATAAGTTCAGAAACATGGAAGCTTGGACTCCTGAATTTATGCCAAATAATATACTCCTCTACCCTCTGTTCCCATTATATAGCATTAAATTGTTCTGGATCATAATAGGTCCATATTTCCAATTCCTTCCATCATTATATCATTATAGTATGAAGGTTATTTGGTGTCATAGAGAATCTTGTGATGTGCCTGTGGTGAACTACACTGTGTCAATTTAGCTAATGAAGAACTATGTTTCCCAGAATTCTCTTCCTTGCATAGTGCCAGGGTCCTATCAACCACAAAAAAGACATTTTGTGTGGGATTTGGAAGGCAAAATGAAGCAGCAAATTGAAGCAGCAGCAATTTTTTTTTTTTTTTTTTTTTTTTACTTTTAAGGTAAAATCAAGGTCTTGGGAGGTGTTGTAACTCAAAAATGTTGTCACTGATCTGCTACCTCACATTATTGGTCTGAGGCAGCAGCCAGTTCTTCAGTGCTAGTTCCCTCTTAAATGTCTTCAAATATTAGGCTAACATGTACAGCTCTTGGGGCTGCATTTTAGCCCACAGCTCATTTTACTTCTTCTGTATCTTCTCTTTCAACTTCTCTGAGTCCTTGAACAGCTGCTCATTTAGCTCTATTACAAAGGGTGTCAACTTCTCCCTCAGATCACCCACATTCAAGTTGGAAATCTGGAGAAAATGAGAGACAGATGTTAAAGATTTTCCCTGGGGATTCCAGTTTGTTCTTACTGTCATTAACTGGCAATAATATTTTGTTCCCATTTTCCTGTTGTGCTTACTTCAGTCCCAGACCAGATGCTGAAGTAAGGGCTATGCATGAAATATTTAAATAACTCCCATGATTCCAGAAGATCAATCCTAAATAATTACCTTTTTTATATTATTCCTAGTACTTACGTTTCTCTTATAAGACAGTGACTAATACAAATTTTGTTACTAGAAGCAATATCAAAGGAACAGAATCTTGAAGGTGTGTTTGCTGAATTGGTCCAGGGTTATCTGAACTTTGGTCACTTTCTATTTAGATTTAAAGACATCAATAAGATACGCTAAATGGTAATGGACACACTGGTTGTTTAGAGAATGCTGTGTCAACATAAGTTGGCATTATGTCTGTAGACAGCTGTAATCACATGCTTATAAAAGCAAAAGTTTTTGTGATCAGGTAATATATGCAATGGTGTATTTTAGTGGAATTTATGAATATAACAGTATGCATTACTTGCTTGTAAGTATACAGGAAAACTAAAGGAAAAGTAAATGATGAACTCTGGGGCCTGAAGGTCCCATCTTATGGGTACATATAAGTGAACAAAAAGCTTCATGTGATTTCTTCTGAAAATAAACCCTCATCTTCTATAGCTGCATGGTGTATATTTCTGAAAATAAAACAATCAATTTAGTGACTAACCTCTCAACTTCTCTTATGTTATAGTTAGAGCATTGATGGCAAAAGACTGGTACCCTAAATGCTGGAATGGAGTCATATGAGGATATTCTGATCAAGCTGTAAGCTTGAAATTCTGAGTTTTTCTGAACCTTATTTTCAGTATGCAAAGAAGTTTTCTAGCATTGTCTGATAAGATTTTTCTTCCATTGCCTAAAGAATCTTTAATGACCCTTCTTGGGATAGTTGCTTTGCAAAGGATTCCTGGTCCTCCTCAGGAACTACCTCCATCACCTCTCATTGTTTCTAGACCTTTAACCAGACTTAAATACAAAGACGAGACCCATTAGAAATTGCAAGATCATCAATTAACTGTGTTTTTGCCAATTGATATCGCTAGAAATATTGAAGAAATATATGGGAATGAATTCTAAAGATGTGGGACCAGGGTGGAAGAAATAGAAAGGTATATTAAGCCATAAATTTTACATGGACTCACTAACCAGAGATTCTAGATTCCATGCCTAGTTTCAAAGAGCTGGGATTGGCTGACTTGGTTTGCTTGGCTGATGTTTTTGAATTCCAAAAATAGATACTGGATTATGTTTGTAAATTGGTTTGTTCATCTGGGCATATTAGTTTATATTAGATTCAGAGGTTTCATTTTTACTTGATTAAATAATGATTAAAGCTTTGATTGGGCTAGGAGGACATTGAGTCCCTACCCCCTTGGTAAGTGGAGACTCACTAAGAAACTGCACCACAGAGAAGGGAAGTGGGGGTTCTGAGCTGGAGCCCAGGAAGTAAATACTTGGGAGAGAACAGAGCAGCTGAGCCTGGAGAGAATCAAGCCCGGGGGAGAGAGACAAAGCCTAGAGAACCTGAAAGTGTACATCTGACCTTGTGGAGAAAACAGCAGTTGAGCCAGGAGAAAAACAAATCCCAGGAGAGATGTGAGACTTATCCCAGCCTACAGCTGATATTAGAAGAAGCTGGGACCATGGAACCTTAAGCAGAAGATGAAGGATGAGAGTTGGCAGCCACCTTGCTCCACATGTACAAGAAACTTTGGTAAGGGAGGTAACTTACACTTTACAACCTGGTAAATGTAAATTTCTACCCCAAATAAATACCCTTTATAAAAGACAACAGATTTCTTGTATTTTGGCATCAGCACCCCTTTGGCTGACTAATACAGCTGATATACAGAAATCTGGGTGCAAAAGTAGACTACATGAAATTAAATTGAAATTTAGAACTTTCTTGTTACTCTCAAGGAAAGTATTGAAATTGAAAGGCTTATAAATGTTGTAATGCCAGAAGGGATTTTTCATGTAAGACCTATTCACCTACTACCTTACCATGTCCCATTGGAGAGTCTAGCAAACACTCCCTTCTTTATTTTGAGAAATACATTCTTTATTCTGTCACGAATCCAGAGCCTAAAATAAATGCACCTTAGAGCTAACAAAATCTCGGGATTGGTAAGATCAGGAGTCTCCGTGGAAATGTTTTTCTCCCAGATCCTCATAAAAGTCCAAGAGAGGAAAGACTTCTCTCTGACTGGATCCCCTGGCATTGGCAAAAAAAAGCAGGGCTAAGGACAGAATATTGAGAAATACTTAACTGAGGAAAACTCTGGCATCTGTGAAAACTCTGACATGGCCAGAAATTACAGTGGGAAATAGTGCAATTCTACTGGTCTTTTTGAATCAAATAGGATTTCAAGGTGGCAAAGTCCAAGGGGTGATACTTAATTGCAAAAAAAAGTAGACATGCTTCCTCTAATGAACATTAGAGATTAAGCAGTAATCAGAATTGTCTGAGACACTGAGGTCTTTGGCTTGGGCTAGATGATCAGAGAGTTCCTAAAACTGAAAAGGATGAGCCAATTACTAAAGTCTAATTGATTTATACAAGCAAAACAGCCTTAGGCCTGTTGAGAAGTCTGACTTGAATCACCACAATAGAAGTTGTGGCCTCTCAAACAATTCTTATACTTGATATAGATTATAAACCTAAAGTCCCTTTGAATGAAGGGAAGGCTGTATCCTCTTGAGAAAGGACAGTTTACACTGACATTTAAAATTAGATTATTTTTAGGAGTACTTTCAGGTTTAAAGACAAATTATTCACAATGTACAGGCTTTCCAATATACTCCAACTTTGTCCACAAATTGTGTCCTCTCTTATTAACATCTTGAATTAGTATGTACATTTGTTACATGTGGATAACTAATATTGATATCTTATTATTGTTTAAAATCCATAGTGTATTTTATGGTTCAGTCTTTGTATTGTACAGTTCTATGGGTTTTTGACAAATGCATGATGTCATTTATCCATCCTTATAATGTCTTACAGAATAGTTTCACTTCCTTACAATTGATCATTGCTCCACGTATTCAATCCTGCTTTCCTCTTCCGGAACCACATGAAACCACTGATGCTTTTACAATCTCTGTAATTTTGTCTTTTCCAGAATATCATATAGTGGATTTATATTTAGAAGCAAACAAGATTTCTTCAATAGGTGAATGGATAAACAAAATGTGGTACATTCACACAATAGCATATTCAGCAATAAAAAGAAATGAGCCTTTCAGCCATGAAGAGACATGGAGGACCCTTTAATGCATATGGTTAAGTGTAAGAAGCCAGTCTGAAAAGGCTACATAATATATGATTTCAACTATATAGTAACATATTTGTCTTTTCATGTCTGGCTTATTTCATGCAACATGATGTCTTCAAAGTTCATCCAAGTTGTCTCATATATCAGGATTTCATTCGTTTTTACAGCTGAATAATATTCCATTGTATGTAAATACCACATTTTGCTTATCCATTCATTGGTTGATGGACACTTGGGTTTTTTCCATCATTTGCTAATTGTGAGTAAGGCCACTATGAGCAACAGTGTGCAAATATCTCTTTGAGTCTCTGCTTTCAAATATTTGAGGTATATACCTTGTAGTGGGATCATTGGGTCCTATGATAGCTTTGCACTTAGCTTTCTGAGTATCTGTCAAACTTGTCTTCCACAGTGTCTGCACCATTGTACATTGCTATGAGCAATGAAGGAGTGTTCCTATTTCTCTTCACCCTCTCTAACACTTGTTCTTTTCTGATTTGTTAATAGTAACCATTCTAATGGGGGTGATACCACATTGTGGTTTTGATCTTCATTTCCCTTATGACAAATGATTTAAACATCTTTCAGTGTGCTAACTGGCCATTTGTATATCCTTTTCGTAAAGATATTTATTCAAGTCTTCTTCCCATTTTTGAATTGGTTGTTTGTTTTTTGTTAATGAATTTCTGTATATATATTCTGGATATTAAACTTTTATTTGATATGTGGTCTCCAAATATTTTCTCCCATTGTTTATATTCTCATTTTACTTTCAAGGTAAACTCATTTGAGGCACAACAGTTTTAATTTTAATTCAGTGCCATTCATTTATTTTTTCTTTTATTGCTTTTGCTTTGGGTATAAAGTCTAAGAAGCCATTGCCTAACACAAGATCCTGAAGATACTTCCTTAAATTTAATTCTAGGAGTTTGATAATTCTGGGTCTAATATTTAGGTCTTTGAATAATTTTGAGTTCATTTTTGTATAAGGTGTGAGGTAGGAGTCCTCCTTTATTTTATACATTTTTTCAAATGGAGATCCATTATTCTAGCACCATTTGTTGAAAAGACTATTCTTTCCCTATTAGGTGTATTTGCCACCTTGTCAAAAATCAGTTGGCCATAATGTGGGGATTGGTTGCACACTTCTCAATTATTACATTGGTCTTATGTCTGTCCTTGTGCCAATACCATCTTGCTTTGATTAGCATGGCTTTAATAAATTTTTTTACTATTAATTGGCTTCTTGAGATCTTCTATTTCTTGTAGAGTCAGTGTAGATAATTTGTGTGTTTCTAAGAATTTGTCCACTTCATCTAGGTTTTCCAATTTATTGAAATATTATAAGCCTTTTTATTTTACAGTGGTCAGTAGTAACTTTTGGTTTTGTTGCTTTTCTATTATTTTTGGTTTCTATTTTATTTATCTCCATTCTAATCTCTGTTAAATCCTTTATTCTTTTTTCTTTGAGTTTAGTTTGCTCTTCATTTTCTAGTTCTTCCAGTTTTGATGTTAGGTCTCTGATTTGAGGTCATCTATTTTAATGTAAGCATTTAAAGCTGTAAATTTGCTTCTCTGCACTGCTTTGCTGCATCCAACAAGTTTTGGTATATTGTATCTTCACTTCCACTTGTATCAAGTTAATTCCTATTTCTTATTTCCCTCTAAGCACTGCTTGCATATGGTGCATTTCAAAAATTTTAATAAGTTGTATTTTAATTTTCATATAAACATATTTTTAAAGTTTTCATTGAGATTTTTCTTTGACCGATGTTTTCCTTAGAAGTGTAGTTTTTAATCTCCAAATATTTTGGATATTGAGTTGTCTGTCAACACTCTAGTTCTTCATTCCACATTTTTTGGATTCATTACATTGATGATATAATGCTCTTTGGACTTTGTAAGCAGAAAGTAGCAAAACTTTAGACACATTTGTAAGACATTCATAATATATAATGAGAAATAAATCCCCCTCAAATTCACAAACCTATATAACTGAGAATTTCTAGACCAGGATCTTGAGTAGATTGATGATACTTGAAGTTTCTGAGCCAAACATTGTTACTTTGTGGAGACTTTGTCAGACTCCTATAGATGAATAACAATGTAGGACTTTAGGATTCCATCCTCTATAGAAAAAAAAAAACAGTTTCTTATTATAGGAAACAATTTCTGGCTTATTCTTATGCCTTAGAAAACTTCCTGGGCCACTAAATTAGAATGCAACCTGAGGTGCATATCTTCAACTGAGTGAAAATACATAATGATCCTTAAACAGTGGTTTTTAATTTAGCAATTTTGCCAAATGGGGGACATTTTGCTACATCTGGAGGTATTTTTGATTGTCCTAACTGGGAATGAGATGTTGTGGGGTGGTTGCTGCTCCTCACATCCAATGGGTAAGGCCAAGGATGATGCTAAAATGTCTACATTACACAAGATTGTCTCCAGAACAAAGAATTATTTAACCCCGAATATCAATAGTGCTGAGGTTGAAAAACCCTGTCTTAATTAGTTGGTATGCTTCCTGTTGTTTTGAAAATCATATAAAACTTTGCATTAAAAATATGCAAGATAATTCTTTCCTGCTACATAGAACTTTTCAGTTTATTTCAAGCTTTGTAGTCTGGTATTTCATGGCTCTTGTACTTTTGGTTTTGCTTTGACAGAAGCCAAATGATTTAGGCTTATATCAATTTTGCTTCTAAATTTTATGGCAACCATTACTCCCCAATATCTCTGCATTCACTTATTTTATAAGGTTTTAAGGCAAACATAAATGAAACAAATAATATTGTGTGCTAAGAACTAATATGAGAAGATAGAGTGTGTTATCAGAACTTGTGGCAAAGGAAATTAACTGCTATGTGACTGCATTGTTCAGGAAGAATATCAGTTATATTTCTTACTTCCTATCTTTATATTTTTTACTTAGTTTTCTTGCCTTACTTTACTCACGAGGCTCTTCATTAAAATGTAAAAATATGTACCTAAATGTCACATTTTAAAAATATAAGTATTGTGTAAATACTCTTTACCAGATTGAGTTTCCTTCTGTGCCTAGCTTGCAAAGAGATGTATGATGAACAGTTTTTCAATTTTATCAAATTATTTTTTATATCAAAACATTTGTAAGATTTTCTTTATATTCTTGATATACAAATGTTAAGAAACCTTGCCTTTTGGCAAACATATCACCTTACCATGATACAACTTTTTCGTTATCGATTACAAGATTTGGCTTGTTATCATTTTTCAGATTTTAAAAATAATATCCAAGATGGAAATTGATCTGCACTTTTATTTTCTTAATTTTTTGTATTTTTTTTCCATCAAATTTATTCTGATCATTTGAAAAAAATAATAAATAGCTCATCTGAAACACAATCTTTCTTTCCTGATAAGAGAGAGAGGGAGTGAAAGAGATAAAGAAATAGTTTTTTTAGCATAGACCATAGCTACCTGTAGGGCCTAGTACAAAGTTGTAAAGCTGGCCTCTTGATCCAGCAGGACTACACCAATCTGGTCTAGTGTGAGACCTTCGAAGATCTGAAAATTCACCTCCAGACGAATGATTATGGGAAATTTTGTCTAATCAAATGGGTCCTCTTACTGTTTCTACCATTGACACTGAGAAGAGAAAAATGCTGCGCTGAGAATTTCACTACATCTGGAATCATTCACTGGAGCCACTCAGCACATTTTTCAACTATATGATATGCAGTTACATGTTAGACAATGTGATTCTACTAATGAATGGTGGATTGCAGAAAGAAAGAAAAAATTGTGAAAGAAATCTTGATCAAGCGCTACCCATAGGGTAGTTTCATGGAAATGGAAGCAGTCAAAATTGCAGAGACAACTTTGGATCTCTTTAATGCCAGTCTGGTTGAAACACTATTAGCTCCATTTTTTCAAGGCTGCGTGTCTGAAAATATCTTATATGCACTGAATATTGAAGCACTGCACAATAAGCTCTAAAAATCTTACCTTGAGGAATTCTATAAATTTTGTAAGAATCATGATGATGTCACAGCAGAAATTATGTGTTCCATTCTTGAGTCTGAAGCTGATTAATGTGTGTTGATGATCACTCTTAACTCCTCTGGCATTGAATTGAGCAAAGATGAGTTGGGAGTCCTTCTACCCCACCTGTGGCAAGTTCTATCTTGAGGGCTTGAGCTTTGTGGCCCAAATACATGACTTTGAACAGATGAAGCCAGTAGCATACCATTACAGAGTATGCAAGACTTTGTTCAGCACCTTAGGTGACAGCAATGAGGGAAAGATGTTGGAGGAAGTATTTTATAAGAGGTACAAATTAATGTAATGGCATTCAACAGACAATTCCATTATGGTGTGTTTTATACATACATAAAGCTGAAGGGACAAGAAATCAGAAATATTGTATGGCTAGCAGAATGCATTTCACAGAGACTTAGAAATAAAATCAACTGTTACGTTCCAATTTTATAACCAAATTAGGAGGCCCCCAGATCAGAAAATAATAAATGTTAAAAATAAGTTATAGCAGAAAATAAAAAGAATTTTGTTAAATTAAAAAGAGAGAGAGAGATAGAGAAATAGCAGAAGGGAGAGAGAAATAAATAAGAACGACTTGAAAATTACCTGGTTAAATCTCTTTGAAAACATCATCATTGATCATCTTCCAAATGATAGTTATTAGAAGATCTATAATATAAAGTCCTTATCTATGGAATGCTTATTATAGAGTTAATTTGCTTACAGTAAGTGAATCTAGGGTTTATGGTTAATGGGCACTATCCAAGAAAATATCAATGTCTGCCTCCATTATTCTTGGAGTATAAAATGGAGATATTTTCTACCCCAAACTGCACCCTATTGTGGAACTGAATTATTTCATGCATAATTAGAGAGCTCACATGTTATATCTGAGTCAGAGCACATCTTAATGCAATGAAGAAATTTCTGGGGAATATGTTGGTCATTCACTTGTCATGGGCAGTTTCTTGTATCCTTTAAATTAGAAAAGTTTGAATTTGAGTAAGAACTCTACTTCTTCTGTGCTTGGTTTGTCAATCAGACCCTTTATTTTATCTAAGCTTTATAAACTTTTCACTCTTTTTCTACTATTTTAGATGAGTTCATTTAAGAATGCTTCTCCCTGAAATGTATGGAATAACTCCCTACTCCCTATTGTACCATTTAAGTCTTAATTTTAAAAAAATCAATACATATTAATAAAGCATACAATTCATCCAAAGTGTATAATCAATGGAATTTGGTATAATCACATACTTCTGCATTCATCATTTCAATCATTATTGGAGCATTTTTATTATTTCAATGAAAATAAAAATAATAAACAAAAAACAGACAAAGAAACAAGAAAATTCTTCACCTCTCAATCCCTGTTTGTTTCTCCTGCTGTACATAGCTGCTATTTCTGGCTATTCTTGGACAATTATTTATTTATTAAGCA
>JAQZBX010015352.1:0-15788 GCA_029593785.1 Cabassous unicinctus
GTGCTCATGGTGTTTTTTTAGTTTTGTTTTTTTTTTTCTCATTGTCTGCTTGTTGTTTTTGCTCATTGTCTGTTTGTTTTCTTTAGGAGGCACCAGGAACTGAACCTGGGATCTCCCATGTGGGAGGCAGGTGCTGCTTGAGCCACATCCACTCCCTGAAAGTATATTTTTGTTTTTGGAGTTGTGTACTGCTTAATTTAGCAAGCCTAAAAGCTTGTAAAATTTAACTTTCTTGGTAAGAAAAAAGTATAGGACGTCATGGTTATTAATTTTACTACCAAAATATCTGAGGGATTCAATCCATTTCAACAATTATCATTCTTTTAAAAATCATTTGAAAAATTCTTTGTGGACACTAGACCCAAGACAATACTATATCTAAGCAGAATACCTATGACCTGGGTTTTGAAGTTTTCCACCTTAGTTACCTGTTCTTCAACCTGCTACTTCTTTTCATGCTTTCTTCATTTACTAAACACAAACTGTCCTATTTTTTACATTGGACCTTCTCCAACATCCTATCAGATAACTTTGTAAACATGCATTTACAGCCTTCAAACGCCAACATCTTAAACTGAGATTAAAGCCTAGAGCCACAATTTTTGTTAAAAGTTTGTCACTAAAGATATACCAGTCTTGGAGATTAACCTAACACTACCTGAAAAAACAACTGAGTTCCAGATATTCCCATAAATCTTCAAACCCCAAACTGGAATTCTAATGATTTTTTTGTAAACATTTCTACTGAAGAAAAGGCAACTGTACTTATTACACCAACACCATTAATGTATAGGGGACAGCAACAAAGGGACCTACTGATATTTCCAAGGACCACGATTTACCACAGCAAAGTCTAAAAAATAGGCACAGGAGATGAGATAGTAAATAACACTACCATAAAAGTAATCAGTTTCTACCTTTGTCTTTCTTCTGCTGCATGAGGAAACAAAGAAGTCAAATAGAGGATTGTTATGCTGAGCCAACCATGAAAACTTTAAGAACAGATAAGTATAATATTCCCTGTTGTTCTTTCAGGGTATTATTTAATTTATGTTTTTAAAAAAACTTCAAAAATAAAAATGATAAACAGTTATTTAGCCTTGTGAATATTTTGCAATAAAGATTCTTGAACTTCTATGACAAACTCTTCAAGCAATTCAACTTTTCAAAGAAAGTCGTCTCTAAGAAGTCCCTTTGACATGACGGTTACAAAGAGGCTTCCTCATTTCTTGAACGTGAGAGTGGCTCTTGAATTGCTCTTTCAAAGTCATCCCTCTCTGTTTTCCATGACTATTTATGTCAAATTGTAGGGAGACACCTTTAGAAACTTTCTTTATATCTGATTGCTCTGCTTGGCCAAGACTGAGGGCACAGCAGGAGTTAAGAGTAGTTTCTGAGCTACAGGGCACTGCACTGCTCCAGGCTTGGATAAAGCTGAAGTTCCTCCATTTGTGGTGGAAGTCCACCATTGACAAGCTCTCTGTACTTCTACGTCATCTAGCAGTTGTTCTGTATTCAACTGGGCCTGAACTTTAAGGCCTCTTCTGAAAAGAAAAATTACCTGACATGTGTCTTTCTGATGGCTTAATTTATTTCCACTTCTGGTTAAACTGGCTGGAATGTTATTTTCTTCTCTTTAACTGGTTAGGTCTCTTGAGAACTGCAACTGGTTTCCTCTGCACTTCATTTTATCTCAGAAGGTTTGCCTTCCTTTTTAACAAAGGTAAATATCGCTCTATATTCTTATGACTTACAGGTGGTCAATTCATAAGACTATTTCTTTTGGAATTCCAGTTGCTTTCTTAGCTGCAAGGCCAATGATAACTCCAAAGGCCAATGATAACTCCTCTATGGCTCAGACTATTCTTACCAAAACCAGAATTCTGTAGGATTCCCCATTGTATTCTCATCCTGAATTGCCATGTACCACTTTGTTGGAGCCTTCTATATAGTCTTGGAAAATTCTTTCCTTTTGATTCAATTTGATTATTTCATCCAAAGACATATCAATTTTGTCCAGGTTTTCATTGCTGTGGGTTTTTGGTAGTGGCACCAGAGCCACCGTAGCTCCTACCAACAGGGTACCAAACCGGTTACTGAAGCCATCGTGCTGAAACAGTCAGCAGGGAAGGCCTGAGTCCGAGGCCTGCCATCTCTCACTCACGCTGGCAGACTAAGAACTGCGCTTTTAACAACTAATGGGTCAAAGAGAAATAACAAAGGAAATTAAGAAGTATCTTGAGACTAAGGAAAATAAAAACACAACACACCAAAACTATGCAGTACCGGTAATAATGCAATTATAATAATATTGTTTCATTAATTGTAACAAAAGTACCACACTAATGTAAAGTATTAATAATGAGGAAAATTCAATGTGTGAGGGTGGTTTTATTGAACTCTGCAATCTCTGAATGATTTTTCTGCAAACCTACAGCTTTTCTAATAAAAAATTATTTTTATATGTATATATGATTTATGCCTTCAGCCAAAGTATGTCTTCCATTCTTTCATAAAAATATGTGAAATAGAGTGTCCATTACACAGTATATGCTAATAAATGTTGTGCAATGAATGAATAAATAAAAGAAGTCTTATGTCCAAAACTCTTGCATTTATAACACTACACCATGAATAATTAAAAGAATCAGTGTCTTGTCCAAAAATACTTTATAATCCCTATGGTGATATTCCATCCTCTATTTAATTCCCAGGATATAACTTTGTTCAGTTGGTGAAACTAGCAGTAATAAGCAACTGAATTATCTTTGTGCCAATGTTCCAAAAAGTCATTTACCTGAGACTCATTATTGTTTAATAAATTTCTTCTTTCAAGATGTGTCTATGAACTCTTCTAGGAAATCATTGCAGCTCATAATTGATGAAAATATATTGTACTCTGAGGAAAATTGTGACTTCTTTCTCCAAAATCCCAGAATAACTGTTTCAAAACAATTATTTTAGCATGTTTTAACATTTGTTTATGTTTGCACCTATCTTCTCTTCCATACTAGGGTGTGAGCTTATATTTGAGTCTTATTACTACATACTGACAAGTTCTGCATAGAAAATAAGTAGTTCCAGGCAGAGAAGAGTCTCCCAAACGATCTCAAGTGGAGTGAGAAGTATATATATTATACATATTTTATCTATTTTCCACTTTGTTTTTTTCCCCAGGTACTCAAGCAATGTTTCAAATAATGACTTTAAGTTTTGTTTACCATAGCAATTATCAACAGAGGTAGAAAACTGGTAAGAATGTAAAGGATGTTTAAGAAGGGCTCTACTAAAGGTAATGCCTGTTGTGATAGGAAAAGAAAGCCCTTTAGCCAGGTAAAAAAAAAAAAAAAAAAAATTAATTGTACATTGGCTGATTGATGCTTTACCTTAATTGCTATATGCAGAAAATTATTACAAAAATCCAACTTATTACTAAAATTCCTATAGGAAAAATCTGGATTTTCAAGCCCAAAGTTCCCCTAATTCCCTACTGAAACACTTATATATATTAATTCACTTTAAAAAATAAAATGAGTTATCTGAGGAAGACAACGTATTACTATTTTATTTCAACTGTAATTTTTACATAGCTTTTGAAGCGTTAATATAAAGCATGGGAATTATAATCACTTTAAAATTTTGGCAGAAATAAGCACTAAAATAAACTGGGTTTATGATTGTATGTTTGTTATTATTGGAGATAATTGTTTGATAAAGTTTACAAATAATTCCATGTTGTTTTTCCTAAAAAGTTTTTTATTTCTTGTTTTTTTTCTAGAAAATAATCAATCATCTAAGATTTTCTTATTAGCATAGAAATGTACACATTTTCTATTATATCACCCATTTCCCCTGTATATATTATTTTTCTTTGTTATTTCAAAAATTATTTATACTGCCTTCTTTAATTTCTTCATAAAATTTACCAGTATCTATATTTTACTAAACTTATTAGTCAAATGCCTTTTCTGCATCAATCAAGAGGATCATGTGGTTATTCTTCTTCAATTTATCAATGTGGTTTATTATAATAATTGATTTTCTTGTGTTGAAACACCCTTGCATACCTGGGATAAAACCCACTTGATTGTTGTGTATAATTCTTTAATGTGCTTTTGGATTCTGCTTGCAAGTATTTTATTGAGGATTTTTGCATCTATGTTCATTAGAGAGATTGGTCTGTAATTTTCTTTCTTCATAGTATCTTTATTTGGTTTTGGTATTAGGGTGATGTTAGCTTCATAGAATGAGTTTGGTGGCATTCTTTCTTGTTCAATGTTTTGGAAGAGCTTGAGCAAGATCGGTATTAGTTTGTCTTTGAATGATTGGTAGAATTCACCTGTGAAGCCATCTGGTCCTGGGCTTTTTCACCTTTGGGGAGTTTTTGATGACTGTTTCAATCTCTTCTTTTGTCATTGGTTTGCTGAGGTGTTCTATTTCTTCTAGGGTCAGTGTATGTGGTTAGTGTGTTTCTAGGAATTTGTCCATCTCCTCAACATTGTCTGCATATAGCCATTAAGGTAAAACATCATTCAGCCAATGTACAATTGATTTTTTTCAAAAATTTTACCTGGCTAAATTATCTAATTATCTATTGATAGTTGCTATGGTAAACAAAACTTAAAGCCTATCAAACAAAAGATTGGGATAGACTTAGTGCAATTCTTATCCTTTTTTATCCTCTCTTTGAATTCCCAAGTCCTAATAGCTTCCTCTTTCATCACAGCTAACCCAAGGATGTCTACTTATTAGATAAAATTGTCTCACAAATTTTCAGTTTTAGCCCATTCAAGTTATGAAAAATGATATTATAAATTTAAGATACGCTAATACTGTTAGAAAAATCTGTCAGAGAAATCACAAAATAAGAATCGGCACCATTATGAACTTAGAAACAGAAAACCTAAGCAAAATACTAATAATGCAGGCAAGTCAATATCTTTTACATGCCAAGCCTTCAAAGAATTATAAGTACTGTGTCTTCACTCAGATTACTAATAAGAAAAACAACATGAAAACCTTATATTTCCATTTATAAATATCTAAAATAATAAGTCCTAATGTGAAATAAAATTTTAAATTAGCAGCTGGCAATAAAAAATTATCTATGAGTTGCTTTAACATTTTAATTTCAGCCTTTATGAAGGAAATTTGATTTACAGAGAAAACTTTGGAACTATAAATTATGTGGCTGAAAATTTAACAGGGAAAGATTTTTTTAAAGTGTGAATCACAAAAGCCATAAATTAATAAAACAATAAGTTCTGATGTGGAAATAATTAAAAATTGGCATTTTATAAAATTCTATGAAATGTGCTAATATTTTTAAGTTCCATATTTATGAAGAAAACTGCAAAGTGGAAAATGTTTTAGAAATGTGGAATGTAAAAATGAAAACTCTAAAACTATAAATTATGTGGCTGAAAATTTAATGGGAAAAGATTTTTTTAAAAGTGTAAGTCCACAGAAATACACAAATGAAATATTTTGTTTACATAAATGTTATGAAATGTGTTGTCAAAAAATCATAAATGGAGTTAAAAGACCAACAACAATATGGAAAGTGCTTGAAATAAATATAGCAAGCATACTGGCTTATATTAAAATGTATAAAACATTTAGGCAAATCATTTAAAATACAGTAAGATCAAAATACATAAATGTATTTAGCATATGACCTCAAACCAAAAAATTATATTTGAAAACAATTTCAATGTCAATCCCTGTGTTTAAAGATGAAATTCAAATGAAACAACAATAAAATATTTCCTGTCAAATTCTAATATTATTTTACTAGCAAATATACGGTGACATGATCCAACTTGATTTTTTGCTGCTTAACAGCATGAATCTGGCTGCTGTGAGGAAAAGGGACTACAGGAGGCAGAATTGGCATCAGTGAGACCATTTGATTGGAATTGGCTTGGAGAATGGTGAAAGCAGAGAAAAATCAGACAGATTTGAAACATTCCTTTCATGCACTAGAACTTGTATTGGATTTTGAGACTGAGGTTAGGGTAGGAAACAAGAATGACTTCCAGGATTTTAGTTTGTGGCTGGTGTTGCCATCTTCCAACATAGAAACACTGAAAAAGAACCCTTTTATGTCAGCTGTATTTTCCATGTTTACGAAGTCTTTTACAGTGAGCATAAATGGCTTTTAATCATAAATAAAATAAAAAATAAAACTATTATCTAAAGGGGCTGCCTCCCGACACTCCTATTTACACGAAACAAAATGTCCAGAATTACTAGTCACTTAATATTTCTGTTATGCATAATTCAAAAATAAGCTATAAATGAAGTATTTTCAGAGAGGGGAAATAGCATCTAGCTTGGGTTCAAATAGATCATCACACTGCTACTTCTCAGGTCATGTCCTTATGCAAATAAGCCAAGTTATTAATGCCTGAATAACCTCACCTATAAAATAAGGTAATGACACCTACCTCATAGAATTGATATGAAGTTGAAATAAAATATTAGTTATATAGTACCTTGTAGATTGTCTTTCATGTATAATAAATAATCATGAATCTCAGTTCCTTTCATCCTCCCAACAACCTGGCACAGAATATGAAATTCTGCCAGCATAGACATATTTCCTTTGGTTAAACATTGCTCTTTTTATAGATCCTATTTAAAAATTAAAGCACCATATGAAGAGATATGGGAGATTGAGTTATATACCCCAGTTTAGATATGTTCTTAATCATAATCCACATTCCTGTTAGTGTGAACCCATTGTGAAAAGGGTCTCTTGAAGATGTAGTTTAAATTAAGGTGTGATCCAACAGTATGAGTAATTAGATTACCGAAAGCATCGGGGAGAAGTCTGAAGCCAGAAGTCAATGGAACCCGGAAGAGGAAGAGGAGGACATTGCCTTACATGATTCAAGGCAGGGATAGACGTCAAGGAAACCCCAAGGATCACCGGCAGCAAACAAGAGAATGTTACAGACTTTGGGGAAGAAAGCATCTCCTGGCTGATGCCTTGGTTTTGGAATTCTCCTATCTTCAAAACCCAGTGAGCTAATAAATTTCCATTGTTTAAGCAAACCCACTGAGCAGTAATGTACATAGCCTGGCAAACTAAGACAAGGGGTAATTCAGGAAGTTGCTAAAGCTCTTGTAAATTAATAAAGGAAAATACTTCTGGTTCGTTGATTCATCATACAGGAGAAATTCAAGGATAGTACTAGAGCTCAGGGCAGCTGGAGAACTAGGAAGAAGGATAAAGCACTTTATGAAAAATGGGTTTAGATAGGACATGGGTATTGAAATGAACCTCCCTAGCTTGGAAAGATAACTTCTCCTCTCTCTTTTGTCTATTCTTATTACATCCTCCCTGAAATAATTACCTGCTTATCTAACAATACATTGTATATCCACTGTTCATTATCACAGAATTTCATTTAAGTTAAACTATTGTTTTAATTTATCCATTAAGAAGCCAATACACATTAAGCTATAAGTTTTAGATTCAATT
This sequence comes from Cabassous unicinctus, assembly GCA_029593785.1. Taxonomy (NCBI): domain Eukaryota; kingdom Metazoa; phylum Chordata; class Mammalia; order Cingulata; family Chlamyphoridae; genus Cabassous; species Cabassous unicinctus. Next base: position 7,490 of record JAQZBX010015352.1, read on the forward strand.
TTTAGAGCTAATCATGAAAATTAATTAAATTGATTCTACTAAAATGTCTAAAGAATAAAAAAGTCCCTTACAAATGATATTCTGTTTAATGAATATCACACTTTTATGATTCATATAAAATTAAAGGTATGATTATAATATAGAACTGCAAGTATTACTTTTTTTTAAACAATGGTATATTAATGATTACAATGCAGTATAATTATTTGTTCATAGAATATTTAAAATATGAATTTACACTAATATTGATTTTTATTTACTTGGACCAATATCTACTTTGTGTTGCTCTGATCATGTAGTGCTGAATTTTCTTCTCAGAAATTCTTTCCTACTGTTAGATTCATATTTAATTTTTTGAGATAATATAAGTTTTAAGACTTGGTGTCACAAGGAGAATATAAAAAGTTGCAAAGGACTCTGTAGTGGACACCAAAGTTCTATTCGCTTCTTTGTTATTAATTAAATATGAAACTTTATTTTAAGTCACTTCTTTCTGGGCCTCAGTTTCCACGTTTGATCTAGATGATCAATATGAGCTGTCCATCTCTGATATTCTCTGTGTGCTTCTGATTCAGTGTTATAAATGGTTGTCTTGGCTATAGAAGATTCTTACTTGTCTATTTGTTTTTTGTATTCAGCCTAACTCTATGTAGAGATAAAGAAATCTGGCTAACTATGTGATAATTGAGTTTCTAGGCCATGAGTGCCTTTCCTTTGAACTGATAGATACTTGAAATCCATTTTCAGAGTTATGTGCTTACAGTTTAAGGCTTTAAATTTGCTTACATGCAAACAAAACTAAATCAGCTTTTGACATTGTAGGGGAAAAATTTCCAAGAGCAATGTATGTTGTGGAAAGGTCATTAATAGCAGGAAAAAGTGTGGGGTATTTATGAAAAGAAAAGATCCCTCAATAACTCTATATGTGACTTGTATGCATTTTGGGATTATGATGTGTTAGATCCTGATATGGTAATTGTTTCAACTATACCCTATAGTGATAAGAGGAAATTATGGAAGGGTAGCCATATCTAATATCAATCATAGGGTGGGAGGAATGCTTCTTAAAGTCAGACTTGTAAGAAAAATCAGCAGGTAGGTAAGAGAGAGTCCTCAGCTAGCCTTTCTCTTTGTCTAGACTGGTGGTCTACAAAGTAGAGTGTAGAACACAATATTATGCCTTCTATTTATATTAATTTTTATCTAAAAATATATTTAAAAGGTAAATTAACACAAGGGACCTAGATTATCCCTTATATCAGATTCAAGCATCACCTCCATAGACAAGGCATTCATGGGAGATGAACAAGTTTATTCATTCATTCCTTCCACAAATATCAGTTGGGCACCACTATGTGCTAAACCTTGTTTTAGAGGCTAAGGATGCACCACAGAATGAAATTGATAAAGTCCCTGCCCTCATGGGGCTAACATTCCAAGGCAAGCAGGTGGAAAAATAAACACAAACAAATATGTCAGGGGGTGATGAGCATTTAAAAATATATAATAAAACTGGGTAAGGGCACTGAAAGGCTAAAAGTACAGCTTCCTTTATGTTCACACTATATTATCTTGCAATATCCTTTCCCAGCTCTTATATAGCAAATGCTTGACTCTAGTGCTGCTACATATCCACTTTCTCCCTGTCTGCATATGAGAACTCTTTACTTTTGGGGGTAAAAACAAACAAACAAACAAACAATTATGAGGAAATATTTGTTTCACTGTAAACAAATGATCATCAATTTCAAACAAGTCCTTAAAAACAGCCCAGGTCCTAGAGTTGCTCTGCTTGACTCAGTAGTTAGTGTTACAAATCTTCTCCTCTCTTCCTTAAACCTTCCTGCCAATCTCCCCTTCTCAGAAAATAATGTCACTCTCTCCTTAGTAGAGAAAACGGTAGCCATTAGCTATGAAGACTAGCTCCCTCTTATTCCTGACATAAAGATATGAGGCTACGTACATTAGCATACATCCAGTCCTTCTTTCCCCCATTTGTACTAGAGGAGTTATCTCTCCGTCTACCTTTAATTTGGATCCTATTTCTTCAAACAGTCTTACATTATAGATGTATAAACTGAAGGCTAAATGTGAACCATATCCCCTTTAGTAAATCCCTTTAACAAAAACATGACTATAGTCACCTTTCAGACTGATTGTGCTTTCCCAAGAGTTGCTGCTGGTCTTGGTTAAATTGAAGTTGGTGTTTTGTTAACTGGATTGACATGTGAGCATAGCAATTGTTTCCCAGTGTGTGCGAAACAACCAAGTTATACCAAGCCATCCTGCAGACCAAAGAAATATGAGGGCATTAAAAAATAAACCAGCACTTATACTCTAAAAATTGGCTGAAACCCAGACACAGTAGCATTTGAATCAATTCCCAGAAGGCAGAATAACAATGTGATGGGCATTTCCATACTTTACATACTTTAGTTCAAGTAGTGGGGAATCACTGTATTCACAGGATTGCTGATGAAATTATATTGAAGCTCTGGATTGTATTCTGCCACTAAAAATCCAACCAACAAATCCTTATGTCTGCCACTGCAGATTGTCCCCAAAAGTTGTTATTGGTACTGTTTAGTGAGATGAGTGGAAGCTAGCGCTTTCTGACCAGGAATTGGTGGTCAACTTTGTCCCTGTTAATGTTATGACTGAAGTCAAGTCTGGAGAAACACATGACTCTCTGAATGAATCTTGGCCTAGGGATAACATGGGCTTCAATATGAGAAAGATGTTCACCAAGGTAACCTGTATGGTGACAATTAGAATGATCACTAGTGGAAGCTTCCTTCTTTACTGTTGAATCTGAATCAAATTAATATTTGCTGTGCCCCTGGGCCCAATTTCAACCTTCTCATACTGCTTGCAAGTATTCAGAGCTAGGGGGAAGGCTGATCATTATTCTGGTAAAAAGCTGCAAAATGGCCTCAAATTCTTGAAATTTGGTGATATGCCATTGTTTTTATGGTCCTTAGCAAGTTCATATGTGAGCAGTTTCAGTCACATTACCCTTCCTTTGGGTTATTTTGCTGTTTGTGATATGGAGCACAGTTTTGCAGTAAGTGAAATGAAGACAGGTGACAAAAAGTTAACTGAAGTTGTCAGGGTCACAAAATGCATCAAGGAAGCTCAGAAGGCTAAGTGGATATTCTTTACAACATCTTCTTTACAAAACAAGCTACCCAAATCTCATTTGTTGGCAGGATATTGATTCTTGAATCAATGCTTCAATTGGCCAGTTCCAGGCTTCTGTTTGTCATCTGGCTTGATTATACCCACAGGTGCTTTGCTCATTACATTCACAGTAGCTTTGCACATTCTGATCCTCTGCCCAGGGATGCTCTTTCTTTCTTTGTTTTTCCCCTTTTTCAACTGTTAATAATCAAGTCTTTATATTTCAGTTCAAGAGTCACATTCCTTCCATTATCTTTCCCTTATCTCTGTGAAGACATCAAATTCCCTTCTATAACATAGAGCACTATATTTCTTATCTTTCTGAGAAAGTCACATTTGCAATTTTGCAATTCAAGTGTGATTATTTGTTCTTAGCTCTCTATTTGGGTTATAAATCTTAAATTCATAAATGAATCATTTGGGGGAAGTAACAGAATAGTAGAACTGGGTTTGCCAAATATAAAAAAACTCACAAACTTGTACAAGGCGATCTCTGACTTCATCCTCAGGATAACATTTATTCCTATTTCTCAACATATATATATTTTATCTCATATAGTTTTCATAGACTACTTATTTTTTTATTTTCAGTAGAAAGGATGTCAGAACAGCTAAATATCACCTAAGTTCATGATGGCCCCTCCCCTTGTAATAGTTGGATGCTATTATCTTGAAATCTATTATCCCTTCAGAATTTTGAAAAATGATTTTTATTACAAATTGTCTAAACACCTGTAAGCCTCTATGGGGCCCCAAAGACACTTGGTATTTTTTTTTCTTATTACAAAGCTCAGGGTATAAAGAAACTATAATTCAAATCTTTTAAGCAATAACTTTGAGTTCCATCCCTCCCCAACATTCCTCTAAATATCATTTTCCCCAAGGGGTATTTTTGCTCATATGTGTGAAGACATGAGCAGGAACTGAACATGGTATGATACGAGAGCTAGGCCACAGTGAGTAGCTAGCCTTCAGGAGAAGCAGAAGCATGTGTGTGATGTTAAGTCCCTGATCTGCATTTCCAGTCTGTGGTCAAGATTAGGTCACGTCAACATTTAGCTCTCACTGCTCATGCTGGGCTTCAGCCCTACCATCCCACTATCACCCTTAGAGTCTTCACTGGTTATGTCAGGGAGATCTATGGAGGTGAGAATCATATAAGTTATGAATAATCAGCTCATATTTTTCCCATTGGCCCATGCCAATGACTGCTTCCTTTGTTATAAGCGCCTTGAGAAAATGTTCCTCTGTTGGCTAAAGGCATCTTAAAATAGCAGCATAGCTTATAGAGTCTCAAATTTTTTTCATTAGTTCAGCTCTTTTACTTTCCTGCCAGGGTCATCTACTGCTCCGTATCTCCAAACAAGTCCCTCAGGTTAAGTGGGGAAAAACATCACCCCCTCACTTGTCTTCCTCTCTCTTGTTCTTTCTCCTTGTGCCAATGGAAAAGTTGCCTTCATCCTCCAAATTCCAAATCCATCATAAATATAAATTTTTTCAAATAGACCTATAGAAGGCGCACCTATGCAAACGGAATTTAAATTCCAGAAAAGACTCTGCTGGGACACCTTATTCCATAAATAAATTCATGGAGTCACTGGCTGAGAGAGAACCCATGAGCTAAAGCAGAAAGAGGCAGACAAGAACCATGGTCTTGGGTACATAAGAAGTCCACAGATTTCATTCAGTAGCTTTCAGCTGATTACCTGGCTTTACAGGCTGGGAAACAAAAAGGAGGGATCTCATTCAGGTGTAATTATGGGGGTATTTTCGGGACTTGGAAATTGTCCTGAATGACATTGCAATGACAGATACAGGTCATTATATATCTTGTCATAACTTACAAAATTGTACGGGATAGAGTGTAAAGTATAATGTAAACTATATAGTTCACATTTAGTAGCAATGCTCCAAAATGTGTTCATCAATTGTAACACATGTGCCACACTAAGGAAGGAGGTTGTAAATGTGGGAAAATGTGGGAAGGGTAGAGAGCGGGGCATATGGGGATCCCCTATATTTTTTATGTAACATTTATGTAATCTAAGTATTTTTAAAAAAATTTTAAAAGCATGAATAAAAAAAAATAACTGATAAGACTCTGGACTGGGGAGAGTGATAAAAGGCATAAGGTGTTTTCATGATCCTAGTCTGGATTTCGGAGATTTCATGCCTAAGGTTAAGTTTGCTTATTTGGGAACACTAATCTTTTGCATTATAGTTTTGATTCCCTAGGTTTTGAGATACTGGAGATAAATAAATATGACATATGCATTTAATTCAAGTCAATTTAGTTCAACTCAATTCATTTTAACAAAAAAGAAAATATTGCTCTGGATACCAAATGCTAGGCATGAGACTAGGTACTGGAAATGCAGACATAAAGAGAAATTTTGCATTTGTATATCTACTGCAGATAAACCCAATAACTAACATAGTGTGGCAGATCTAGCAGTTGTATAATTAGAAATGAATCGTGAATTAGTGAATGCATGCCAGCCTATTTGTTTTGTTTTGCCTCATTTGTGTCAAAGCTAGCTTAGTGCTCATATGTAATACTTTTATCTAACTTTATGTTACTCTCACTAAAACACAATCATTTACAGCTGGATTAAAAAGGAAATATTTATAAATCCATAAGTAAATTAAGAGATATTATTCCAAGGACAAACATTAGCCTTCTGCCAGTGGTATAATTAAAATATCATGCTTTTGCAAACCTAAATGGCTATACCACATTTTTGTCTGAGTTTATCTACTGTGTTCTGTGACATGAAGCTGAGGAAAGAACATCTTGAGATGAAGGGAATTTCATGTCAGATTCTGTATTTCTTATATCATTGAGAGCTAATGAGCTGGTAATTATAAAGTAAAAATATCATTAAAAACACAGTTGAAAAAATTTTCTAGTCTTTATTTAAGTATGTCCTATTAAACTAAACAGAATTTCCATTCCAGTAGTGATCTGTCTTGTTATTAGTAATCACATCTTAAATTTGCAGAAAGAGAGACGTTGTTTTTTGAAAGGCATTTGATGGTTATGACTTATTGCAACTACCTAAGTAATTTGTATGACTCTTTGGGATATGGTACTCCCCATGAGCAAAGTGATTATGATTGATCTTAAAAGCTGTCTCATCTGCACAAACATTTTTTATCTGTGATGTCAAGCAAAACTGAGTCCACGTTGTGAACATTGGTATCCAAAAAGACAGGTATTTTGGCAGGTGAAAATCCTATGTGGGATTTATATAACTTTGCTCACTAGGACCTCATGGTCTTGTTGCTTGGGTTATTTAAGTTTGGCTTGTATTGAAAAACAATAGAAGTAAATTGCTGTATTTAAGTTACCACTGAAACAGCTTGGAGCAATGTTTTCTTTCAAAAATATGAACTTATTGTACAATAATGCATTTTCCACTGTAAACAGTTGAAACAATACAAAAAGTGTGCATTTCAATTCTGTCGCTCACTTCCCTGAGGTAATACTGTTAACATTTTGACAAATGTTCCTCCAGACATTTTTCTAGACACCCACAACTTAACAACAAACACACATGCATATATACCCTCACATACAAGATTTTTACCTTCAAACCTGCTCATATTATGCACACTGCTGTGCAACATAATTTTCTTTGATAGTTCAGATAATTAGCCATGTTGGACAATCCATTGCATTTCTTTTAATTGGAGTTGGGTAGTTTTGAAAAATCCATCTGTGTTCTTTCTGAAAACTACCAGAATCTTTTCTTTTAAGTTCTCACTCAACATGGATTCAGTGAAAGCAGTTCACCGCCATGGACAGACTCTGGAAACAGATCTCTGGGTGCGGAACCTAGCTCTATCACGTTCCAGCTGCAAACTTCAGCTATTCAAATGCTCCTGTGCCTTAGTTTTGTCACTGATAAAATAGAGATAATAATAGTGGCTGTAAAGGTGTCATATAGATTGAATGGGCACTACCAAGTAAGAACAGTAACTGACACCTAGAAAACACTCAATATGTGTTAGCTATAATTATCTTCTAGGATTTTCTGTTTTTCCCACCTCCTCAAGTAATTTCTCCTCCTCCATTATATGCTATTGCTTCTAACCATCATCATTATCATTGTCATGGTCATCTGTCATCATCACGATTATCATAATCATCATCATCTCTAACATTTATCAAGTGTTTACTCTTTCCCTGATATTGAGCTTAGTACTTTGTGTATTGACTCATTAAATCCACACAGCTATATTTGAGATCTATGGTATTAATATCACCATTGTTCAGATTACAAGGGAAAAAACTAAGGCTTTGAGAGGTTAAACAATGTACTGGTGATCTTCTAACTTGTATGTGGAAGAACAAGGATTTGAACCCAGATCATTCTGAACCTAATGCCCATGTTCTTAACCAGATGCGAGACTTTCTACCATGAGATCTATATTGCCCAGCCTATAATCTATCTTTCTGTTCTTAATTTCTCTTTGCCCAGATACCATCTTCTATTTTAAGTTGTGATGGGGGCATGTGCTGCTTTGTTGGTCCTCTAGTCCTGTTGTCATCTCTCCGTTTCCTGGGAGCTCCTTATCTCCACTTCTCAGTAGCTGTTGTTTCCACATCTGCTACTGGCTTCCTGCTTTACCATCTCACTTCTGCTGCTCCCATGATCCTCCAGTATTTTCAAGTCATTTGGCCACTTCAATCTGGTAAATTGTAAATTCTTTCCACAATCCTGAATATTGGCCTGGCTCCTTTCCTTTGCACTCAATTATATTGGTGAAATTTTACACACAACTGCCAGTGATGAGGTCAAGGAATTTATGTGTGATGAAACTCTCATTCGGCACTAAGAAAGATTCTTCCTGGCAAGGGGTAAACCTGTGCCATACACAGAGTACCTGTCCTTGGCTTCCTCATCCTTCTAGATAGGTCACTGGGCTTTCCGTCTATGTCACTCCCATCTCATCCCCCCATCACTAATCTCAAAACAGATTTCATTTGCCTTCTTAGCTCAGAAAAGCCAATGTAAATTTTCAACATTTACAACTCTCACCCCTTTATCCTCATCACTCTTTCACCAGATGGTCTAAGAAGCAATGATATCAATGGGAAGAACAAGAACTGGGG
>JAQZBX010015352.1:15888-30793 GCA_029593785.1 Cabassous unicinctus
GTAAATTTTACAATGAAGTAAGTCATACAACTTTTTTGGTTTCCCAGTGCATATAAAAGTTGTGTTTACACTATACTGTAGTCTAATAAGTGTGTGATAGCATTATGTTTAAAAAATAAAACAATGTACATACCTTAATTAAAATGTGACACAGAGAGACTTGTGAGCACATGCTGTTGGAAAATTGGCGCCAAAAGACTGGCTTTATGCAGGGCTGCCACAGACCTTCAATTTGTAAAAAAATTAAATATCTGCAAAGCGCAATAAAGCAAAGCACAATAAAATCAAGTATGCTTGTAGTAAGATACCACCCACCATGAATTCCACTCAAAATGTATGTTTCTGTTTGTGTGTGATATATGTGTGTTATATATGATTTTATGAATATTGTTCTTAGAATAAGATAAATAACTCTACTATATATAACCTACAGAGAGAACATTGGATAAAGGTTTTTTGCTCAGTTGATATATGGAAATGGCACACATTTTGGAAATAGCATAAAACTTACTAACACTTGGGGAGCCTTGGCTTACAGGGTAAACTTCAAGCCCAGAGGCACAGGTTGCAAAGCCATTCATTACTTGGTCTCTCTATTGACCATTTTGCCAGCACCAGTTCCTGTTATTTTTCCTCTTGCTGCCTATAAGCTTCCTTTATTACTCCCATTCTAGGTATATTTATGTGTTATGTATATGCTGTCTAGAATGCATTGGATTTCTTTCATCCATATTTCTCTCACCTGCTAGACTAGATTATGAGTTATTTAATGGCTAGAACTTTACCTTTGTTGGTCAGGAGGATAGACACCTAAAGAGATGTCAGCTCACTCCAATACCCGTGTCAAGGTTGCCAACAGAAGCACAGATCACACAGCACTGGAAGAAACATTTTATTCATATAAAAGAGACAGAGTAAAGTCAGTTTCACGTGTGGGTATCGGTTCCTCATGATCAGTGGGTCTCTACATATGGCCGACGCAGGGAGATGTTCTCTGTGTAGCACATCTCTCTTTTGATTGTGTGCCATAGTGGAGGAACCCTGCTCCCTTCTAAGGACAGATATATCACTAGAGTATGTGCTGGATGCCGTAAAACATGCCTCTCTTAATCAGACTGTCTCCAGGAAATATTTACCTCAGGACCATAGGGTAAGAAATGTACTGGCAGCCCCATCATCTACTAGATTGTGTTTCATATTGCCAAGCCCACACATCTGGTCCTGAGCACAGGATGTATTTGTGAGTACCAGGGAAAGGCAGTAGGCTGTGCTAGGACTGTCCCTTATCAAAATCTTATTCATCTTTGTACCCTCAAGGCCTAGCACCAGGTAAGAACATTTTTGAATATTAGAAGTACAATAAGATTTACTATGTGCCCCCCTAAAACAAATTTTGTAGCTGGAAATATATGCTGTAATATGCATCCCTTTTCTGAAAATCTTTGATAATATTGTCTTATAATTGACAAAAAATGAGTGAGATGCTTAAGTAGGCCCTACTAAACAATGTTTAAAATGCTCATGCTATAGTCTTCTGTAAGTTGCTAAGGATAAGCTTGGATTTGATTCTTATTTAGATGAAAAATATGAACCAAATGCAAAGTAAATACAAATGGAAAATAAAATGATATCCTACAGCAAAGTTTTCACTATTTTTACTGCGATACTTCTCAAGATAATTATCCTTAAAAATCAATTTGCCAGTGAGAACTTGCTTGCAATGCCTTGGGAAAAAAAAACTGCACATAGGCTTGACAGTTCTTATCATATTATTTCTCCTAACATAGGGTTATTATAATTTTACATAATTACCATTAATTTAGGAATCTCTCAGTAAGGAGTGTTGTATTAGTTTTCTATTGCTACCATAACAAATTAGCACAAACTTTGTGAATTAAAACAGAAATTTATCGTCTTACAGTTCTGCCAAGCAGAAGTCTGATATGCGTCTCACTATGCTAAAATCAAGGATTCAGAGGGCTGAGTTCCTTTCTGTATGCTGTAGGGTAGAATCCACTTTCTTGCCTTTTCCAACTTCTAGGGCTACACAAATTCCCTGACTGGTAGCTCCCTTTCTTCATCTCAAAGCTGGCAATGCTGCATCTTTCTGACATAACTAAATGGAGTTTATCGCAGGAATGCACACTATGTTTGACTTCTGAAAATCTGTGAATACAATATTTCATATCAATTGAAGAAAGGCCTGAAGCCACATGATAATCTCAATCAACAAAGAAAAATTTTGAAAAATCCAATATTTTTTATGTGCATAATCAATCTTTCTCTCTCATGCCTTCTATGCCCTAGCTCAAGAACTTTCATGGTGCCTGGGCAATTTGCTCTCCCTTGTTAAACAAGGCTGAATTGTCAAAATAAGATATAGTGTTATCAAAACATTAAGCCAGAAACACAAGCAAATTACTATTTCCTACATTAAATATACCAAGAAATGATGTTTCCAGAACCCAAAACACCACAATTAAGAATTGCGTAACTATTTTTATAGTCAATTACTATAGAAAGATCTAAAGTATCTGAGTAGAAGGCAGTCAGAAAAGTCATAAGAGCAAAGATAAAATTTCTTGAGTTAGTCTAGTCAAAAAGCTAGGCAATATGTCTTTGATAGCTTGGTAAAATTTAAACTTTTTTTAAATTTCAACATCTGAAATTAAACCTAATTCAATGAATACTTTTAATAAGAGATTAGTTGTTGCCCTATATGCTTACAGTGCCTGTGTTAGCCACCCATGTATCTGAGGCAGGCTAGTAAATTAGGGAATCAATAGACGGATCTGGAACCTGGCAAGAAACCCACGTGGCCAGGAATACACTACAAGATGGCTGCTGGAAGATGCTGTGAGAACCCCCATTCAGAATGAGATTTCCTTTCAAATAAAGGAGAACACCCGGATATTCTCCAGGGGCCTTATCACTGGGTCCTCCTGGGGGATTGAGGGGTGGGGTAAACAATCAAAACAGCAAACAGCTGGGACTCCTCCCCCGACATTAGCAAAGGGGAGAAATAACAAATGGTTTAAAAAGCAAGCACTAAAACCAAACTAGCCCTGTTCTTGCCTTTTTCCCCTGCCTAGAACAGCAAGCAAGTAAACCTGGGCATTTGTAATCTGTATTGGGGAAATGTAGTCTGTAAATCATCCTTCTTTATTTCTTTTCAGCCCCTTCCTCTCTACCTGGGACCCATAATCTGTTTTTTTTCTCCCATTTCTCTTCTTTCAGTTCCTTAGTAAATTATTGGCCTAACTAAACTGGCTTGCTATTAAAATTCATTTTTTAGAAGCTTAGCCAAGAACCTAGAGAAAATCCGGCAACATATCCATAGTGCCTTCTCTCTCACAGAATAGCATTTGGGACAATCTTGTTTTTTCAGCAATCAGATCTTTCTATGCTTGAACCCAAATTCACTGTTTTTTTGAAGCCCCTGTTTTCCTTTAATATCCATTAATTTCCCCATGTTCTTGTTAAACTTAACATTTCTTCTCTATGGTATTATATCGGAGTAATAAAATGGATAGTCATCTTCAAATTGTACAGAAGAGCTTATGAAAAGTCTCTGCCCTATTCCTTACCACCATGTCATATTTCTATTCCTATGGCAAGCACCTTTAATTCAATTCTTATGAAATATCTTCTGGTAAAGCTATGAAACATTGCTGTTTCTTAAATATTTAATTTTGGAGAGTTAGGTATTTGTTGTTGACTTCCTGCCATGATATATAAGGCTTTATCTGTCTTGTCCCAATATCCCACCTACTGTGCTTCAAAGTGCTAAGTGGTATACTGTAATTCTATATTTTTTCTTATGAAGATTTTTGTTTTGCATGGAATTTCTGAATACTTGTATATTTTCTATATTTTTGAATTGTGAAATGGAGTACATATTAAGTGTGTGAAGTTTTCAGAGCACCTGTGCCCTTCAGCAGGCATAATAATATAACATCATTACACCTTTAAAGTCCTCTGTGAACTTCTCTCTGCTTGCACTCCCCTCCCCTAGAGGTAGCCTGGATCTTCACTTTTGTGTTAATTATTTTCTTGCTTTTATTCATGATTTTACCAACCAGGAAATATATACACTTGCTACATAATTTTATTTTGATGCATTTAGGTATTGTGGGAATTTTACCCTGCATATTTACCTTAACAAGGAGTATACAGGTTAATCAGGACTTTCATTATATTTTCAAACAATAGTAGGAATTATGTTTTAACTCTGTCTGATTAATTAGCCACTGAAAATCTTAGTGGCTTAAAAAAATTGCGATTTTATTATTATCTCTCTTTTCTGGAGGTTGGGTGGGTTCAGACAGGAAGTTTTCTTTTATTCTCTCTCATGCAGATATAATCAGTCAGCCTGGGTCTGAAATTTTCAGAAGGCTCACTTATTACATGCCTAGTGTCTAGACAGGGAAAAGTGAAAGCACACAGAAATCAACGAGTGGGGGCACCATGGGCACCTCTATTTCTGTGGCGTCTCTGTGTGTTCCCTCCAGCACAGCAGCTCAAGGGAGCCAGACTTTCTTCAGGATGACTCAGGCTCCAAAGACATGTGTCCCTAGAGGAGAACACAAACCAGAAACTATATTGTCCTTTATGACATAGTTTTGGAAGTCAAGCAGTGTCATTTCTGCCATATTTTATTCATAGACATCCATCTTCAAGGGGAGAGAAAGTAGGCTATATCTGTTGATGATAGATTGAAAAGGAAGGTCACATGGGGTCAGATATGTTGCTGTGACTATTTTGAGGTAAGATAATATGCCACAGCTTGCCCTCTGGCTAAAAGGATTTGCATCTTTTTCAAAGCACAATGGAATTGACCCTTCCTCCAATCTACCTTATCTCATTACAACCACAGGATCAGGCTGAGGTCCAGGATTTTATAATATAGGTAAGTTTTATGTGTGGATGAGACACCTGTGGTACAGTTCTTTAAATCAGCTAATCAATCTAAAGAATGTGGCATAAATAGAAAAGGTATCTGCACTCCCTTCTCCCCCATATCCTACATACAATAGTGGAACAGTCATGTAATAATCACTACAGAACATTCCCATCAATGTAGCAGAAAATGGGAGGTACCAGAATTGTCTTATCTACAGAAATTTCCAAATGCAGTGTTTTGACGTTTCCTTTCATAGAATTCAGACCTACTGCTTGGAAATGATTTGCCATAAATCTTGGCTTCAACCTCTCGACTCAGTTCTCCCCTTTAAGTCATTTCTTTTCTTATAAGAAATACTTAATGCTGGAAGCTGAGTCTGATAGTATCCATAATAATTCTAGAGTACTGAAAGGCCTTTCCTTATTTTGTACTTTCTCTGTCTTGGGGTAATGGGAAATGACTGAGAATGGGTACAAGGTTTTTTGGGAGACATCATGAAAATATTGTAAAATTAAATCAGGCAGAGAAGGAACAGAGCCATTACACACGGGTGCTATAGCTTCTCTTTGGGTCTCTCTTTTGGTATTGAATTTTTGTCAGCCTGAAATCATTCTCCAATGGTCCAAAGAATAAACCTACTGGATTAGGCTCTGCCCTGCAGCCAAGGGCAACAATTGGTCCTCATGTGCTATATATTGAGGGGTACATAATTTTAATTCAGTGGAGAAGCTGTCAAAAGTCTATTTTCCCCCTGAGTTGTCATATTCTCCAGTTCAATTATAGCTCCAAACAGCTTGATCCTTATGTTATTCCTCTGTTTGTTTTTCAGTTTGGCATCTCTCAGAACTCCCACAGAAATCTTTTTAGGAATAATGAAATTGCTCATATCTGGCTATTCCTAAATGTCTACAAATCACTTTCAATGTCTATTATCTTTATAGACTTTTATAAACAATCAGTGCAGTAGGTAGTCAAATTATTAAGCCTTTTTAAAGAGAAGAGAATCTACAATTGGAGAAGTGAAATAATCCACCAAAATTTACACAGATGCTAAATTGTAGACCTGAGACAAGAACCAAGATCTGCCAACATGAAATTACATTCCAGAAAATTGCAAACCCTTAAAATGCATTTAGATAATTGAGCAGAAGACAGTGCATTAGCAATGGGAATCTGAACATGCACAGTTGATTCCACAGGTGGCAGCTGTCAAGAATTTAACATTTTTTTCCCCATTACTGAGCTCTCTTGCTGCTAGCGATCCCAGGGCTCTGTGTTTTGTCTAGACCAAAGACATTCAGGCAAATGACCCATTTAAAGTAAGGATGGAAATTTTTGACCATTGTGTTGATAGGAAGTGTGAAGAAGTTTAAGTAGGAAAGTGTGAGCTAATCAGCGCATTAGCTGTCTGAGCAGCTAAGCGTCTTTCACAGTGTTAATGAGATTTTAACACTGTTCTTTCTTTATTTGTCCTGATTTTTCTACATTAGTCTGTCTTTTCATTACCTTAGGGAGGCTTGAAAATTGCTTGATGCTATATCTATCCATTCTGATGAAAGTCCTTCCATGATGAAATTTCTGACCGTATAATTTTGCTTTCATGGATCACCATCCAGGTCAATCATCAGAAAGGTCTTGATAGTACTCTTTCTAGGCCAGACAATGACACAGTTCTGGAAATGTAGTCCATCGTATGTCACTGATATAAAAAGAGTCAGTGGTATTCTTCTCTTTAGTGAAGGCAATTGGTGTCAATTTCTCCAGAGGCAGACATATTATTATTAATGGACTGAAGATGGCCAAGACCGTCCATAGAGATGAGAGTTTATTATGATCAATTAGTTGACCAAGCCCACTTTTTTTTTTCACTTTGTTTAGGTGTTTTTGCTATTCATGGCTCAATGTTCAGCAATGTTTAGTTGGCAAGGCAGCTGTGCAGGGCATCTGCTGAGTAAACAGTGCAGAGTTGAATATGTGAAAGCAAATAAAAAACCCATTTCACTTCCAGGGAAATGCTTTATGTAATTGTGGGAACTGGCTAAGCAGTCTCTCTGGTGGCTTGGATCTACGCACTCCAGAAAACACATTTTCTTAAACTTAATCCATTCCTCTGTGTATGAACTCTTGTAAATAGGCCATTCTGATGAGGTTATTTCAGTTAAGGTATGGCCCAACTGAATCAGTATGGGTCTTAATTCAATTACTGAAGGCTTATAGAGAAGGCCTCAGAGGACAAACACATAGGGAGCAGCCGGGAGCTGGAAGTAAAGGGAAGCTGGAAAAGAAAGGAGAAGCTAGGAGAGGTCACCATGGGCATTGCCATGTGACAGAACAGCCAAGGTCAAGGATCGCTGGCAGCCCGCACCAGAACACCAAAGTCTTCTGTAAGAAAGCACCACCTCATGACATCTTTGGACTTCTCTTAGCTTCAAAATTGTGAGCCAACAAATTCCCATTGTTTAAGTCAAACCATTGCATCGTATTTATTTTAGCAGCCAGGAAACTAAAACAGATTCTGTAAGGTTTTTATCTCTGTCTGATGCTGAATCTTGAGGGACACAAGCAGTCTGGAAGGATGATAGATATAAAGTGGGGAAGATCAAGGGCAGACCAGAACTCACAAGCATGAGCTGAACCCCACAAAAACAGACTGAGACCAATGCAATTTCTTGTTGCCTCTGTCCTTGGTGATGAGGCTTATCCAACAACAATATGTTTAAGGTACACAAATGGCTGTGGCTTCTCTTCTACCCTCCAAATTTCCCATGAATGTCCCTTGTGGCCTACCATAAACAGAAACCTGTAAGAAAGTGAATTTGGGGGAAAGTAGTTCAGCTTAACCAGGTTTACACTTTGCAAAGTCATCACAATGCTACTTAAATTCAGAAATGAGTATACCTCTTCTCTGTCAGGCTACTATGTCGGGGTTGAGTCAATCTAGTAAGCAGTTAAGTTGGGTTTTGGTTTCATTGCTTCTATAGTTACTTTCTATCAATAGTTTCTATTGATCACAGGACTCAGATTCTTCCAGAGGTGGACTATTGTTACCTTGGACTTAGTGTGAAGCCTAGAGTACCAGAGGGTTTCTCTCTGTCTTCCTCCTCCACCCCAGCTTTCAGTAGTACAGCAAGTCTATACCGTAAAGGACATCTATCGCACATAATATCAGATATCTGCTGTGTATCAGTGCAAAATCTTGAGATCCAGGGTTTCTTCTGCCCCAATTCCAGTTTTTTATTTTGTTTTATTTTATTTTTTGTCTTGTTTTGTTTTGTTTCCTACCCCTCTGTCAGTACAAGTGTACTTTTGCCTGGGAATCAGGGCAGGAGAATTTCTTGCACCTCCCACAGCCATGTTTTTAACATTTCCCAGAAGCAGGGGTATTTGCCTGACCCTGAGGGTGGATTTCCTACTCCTCCCAATAGCTTTGGGCTTTTGCTTTGTTTCACAGAAGGATCGTAGAAGCTAGTCGGACTCTGTAGCAGTCTGTTATTATTTATGAATTCCAAAAATAGATATTGGATTATGTTTGTAAACTGGCCTGTTTGCACATTAGACTGTATTGGATTCAAAGGTTTCACTTTTACTTGATTAAATAATATTAAGTCTGATTGGGCCACATCAGTAGAATGTTGCATCCCTGCCCCCTTGGTGGGTGGGGACTCACAGAGAAACCGCACTGCAGGGAAGGAAGTTTGGAGTTTTGAGCTGGAGAGCAGGAAGTAAGAACAGAAAGGAGCAGAGCAGCTGAGCCCTGGGAAGAGAGACAGAACTGGTCACCTGATAGTCTATACTTGGCCTTGTGGAGAGAGCAGGGCATCTGAGCCCAGAGAGAAACAAGCCCCAGGAAGAGAGGAACCCAGGAAGCCTGAATTCTTGGCAGACATCAGCAGCCATCTTGCCCCAACATGTGGCAATAGACTTTGGTGAGGGAAGTAACTTCAGCTTTATGGCCTGGTAACTGTAAGCTTCTATCCCAAATAAATACCCTTCATAAAAGCCAACAGGTTTCTGGTATTTTGCATCAGCACCCCTTTGACTGACTAATACAGGCCCCATGTGCTATTTTGGAGACCATTTCACGTCTCCTCATCCCAAATCTTTCTCATAAAAATATGATGGAGGCCAATGGGAGTAGAGTTGGAAAATGACGACAATTTCCACTTGGGTCTGGGGCATCCAAGTAGTCTAACCTACCCCACATTCAGACATTATAAATCCCTTAAAATTTCAGCTGTTTTCTTCTTACCTGTTTTTTTGGAAGCCAATTCTTTCTCCTCCATGCTGCCAAAGGTGAAGCAGTTCATTTGTCCCATCTCTTCTCAGAGCCCCTTGTTATCCTTTGGATTTCAGTTCACCTAGTTGCCTTGCAAACTCTTCTCTTGGATGGACTCGAGAAAAGTTAGTACTTTCTACGTTATTTTGCTTTTTATCATTGTTAGGGTGGGAAAAATGTATATTTCTACTGGCTGGGCAGAAGTGGAAGTGGAAGTCCTTGGCAAACTGGAGTTTCTGGGTAAAGAAAGGACTATTTTTTTAAAAGAGCATTTTTATCAAGTTGGGCTATCTGGTAACCTGAAGGCTAAATATTACTGTATTTCTAGTGTATATTTATTGATATTTTATTAATCATAATTTGTTTCTCCTATTGTAGTGGTTTTAGCATAAAATTCCAACTTCTCTTACACTAGCATTGCAAGTTCTACTCTCTTGAAGTTTATATTTGGCTAAGATTCTTTGGCAACCACTTTTCAAAATTTAACCATTTTGGTTTATTTAAGTTTCTATGAAATCACGTAAAAGCTGTTTTTTAAAACTGATGTCTCAATATCAGATTTCTAATGGAAATTAAATTTCATTTACACTCAACATAATAATTCACATAATTGACTTTATTCCATCACTTTTTAATATTTATTATTTTACATTGTTTCCTTTATTCCATTTTTCTTAATTTTGCTAGTTTGATAAGGTTAGTATTTCTTCCATTTATTATTAATTTAGAAAATTTATATTATACTTTCCATCTCATTAGTGCTTACCTTCCCTTTTCTTACATTTAGAATCTGAAAAAAAAATTCTCTATTATAATTTGTTTATTATAACTGTTTTCCCCCAACAAAAAACATTATTTCTACCCTATTTCCCTACCCCAGTAATATGGCATCTTCAGAGTATTTTTATTTCTACCTCTCTTCTCTACTACTTTCCAATTTGTCAAAAAGAAATCAGTGAAATGCTTTCTATTTCTATTCTGTACCATCAACACCCAAATCGTAGATATTAGAAGATGATTTAGAGCATTTGGTTTTTGCCTGATAAAAGTTTATCGAAAATTACATTGAATCTATAGGTCAGTTTGGGAAGAATTGATACCTTAACAAATTGATACTTGCAATAACTGATTTCAGTTTCCAACTGAAATAAAATTGAAATACTAGCAATGAACTAGTTTACAGAAATAAAATAGTTGTGAGCTTGCTGAACTAAGTGACTCGTTCTGGGAGTGTTTTTTCTGTTTCCTTGGATATAGACAATCCTGTCACCTATAAATAGAGACAGTTTTATTTCTCCCTTTCTGATCTCTATGCTTTTTACTGCCCTTTCTTTCCTTTTTTCACTAGCTGATACATCTAACACAAGGTATAGTAGGAATGGTGAGAGAGTAATATATTTCTGGGAATATCTTTTACTCCTTTACTATGTCTTTAGAGGATGAGATCTTTTTTCCTAGGAGAATTTATATGGTATTGTTCCCAAATTACTCGTCCCCGTGGATATGGAAAGGTAGAATCATGAAATGCCTAATCATGGTATCTCAGACGAGATCAGGGGCTACGTTGTAAGGAATGAGGAAAGCAGCCTTAGAAAGCATTGAGGAAGGCACTTTCTCAAAGGGTAGATCTAAACTCAAAAGCTCTGCCACTGGAAGTGGGAAAAACTGACATATTTCACAAAGAGACAGCCTGTATGATTCAGGATCATCATGAGAGCGGGCTTTAATAGAAATTATATTTTTTCCTCTTTTATGTTGTACTTATCTTTGCTTATATCAAAACCTGTGATAATGTCTCAAAAATTTATTCTATGGTCTCAAATGGTTTTTATTGTGGGTAATTAAAGGAAGGGTCTGTGCACACAATTGGGACAAAGCAGGAAAGAGAACAACAGTGCCAGCCTGAAGGAAGACACACATCTAGGAACTCCAGAGACAACTGCAGTGAAAAGAGCCAAGACCTGTGAGGCAGTGGGCAGCAGCCATTTGGAGCAGAGAACCCAATATCCAGACAGATTCGTGACAGATGGGAACATCCTTCTGTTAGTCCAAGATATGTTAAAGCAGGAGATTGTGGAAACAAATACATAAATAGTAAAACAAAATTCCCACAACAAATCAGGGGAAAGAATGGAATGAAAATAATTTGGTATATTAATAGAAAAATAACCACAGATTTATGAAGTTGGGGAATCTCAGATTCATATTATTAAAAGTTATCTCACTGTTAAATGACTCATTTAAGGTGGCAATTCACATGCCAAAAAGAAAATATGACAGCTAAAGCATGAGCAAAAGATTTGAAAAACAAAAAGGTATAAAATTCACTTCAGATTATGTGAGAACAGAGACAAATGTGTTAAATCTCGTAACTACATTAAAGGGGAAAGGATTTTGCATGCAGAAGGGACCAGATTAGACTTTGTATCTGGGCCAATTTACGTTTACTATCATGCTCTTTTGGTTATGTGTTTCCAGGGATCTTGATAAACTGCCCAGAGCCATGCATTTGTTCCTTAAAGGGATGGAGCAGCCTGCTGTTTGCCAGATGTGTGTTTGAAACTGCTTAGATGTACAACTGTGGTGCCTATGGAGTATCGGATCCTGAGTTTGTATTCTGAAAGGAGATGAAAAAAGGGTTTTCTTTTCTGAACTTCTCTGACAGGTCAAATGCTTGTACTGAATGTTATGCTTAGGAAAATGACTAAAAACAGTTCCCTTTCCTACCACCACCACCATACATTCAGCAGGATAACTCTTATGAGAGCTCCTCTTCATCTCCTCATTCATCAAATATTTATTGAGAACCTATAATGCTGTCATGGCCACTGGAACAGAAAGGGACATGTCCTTATTTGTAAAGAACCCTGTATGAGAAAAGCAATCACACAATTACAGTAGATCCACATCAGAAAATCTGCTTAAACTTCAGCAACCTAAGGGTGCTCGTTCACTCGCTAAGATGCTGTCATTATCTTGCTGAGTCTCTAACAAAGGAAGGTAGAGATAAAAGTTTTCTTTGCAGAGGAAAAATGTCATTATGGTTATGCTATTTACAGATGTTATTTTTTAAACTATGAATAACATTTGTTCAACTAAAATTTTGGAATTGGGTTGGGGGCTGCTCAAAAGTTTCTACTTGACTGGCAGCATAAGCATTAACCTGATCTTATAGAGCAGAAATGGGAAATGAAGATCCCTCAGGCTCCCCCTCTTCTCTCTAATCCCAGAGCAGGTCTCAGAGCCCACATGTGCACTACTCGCCTTCATTTAAAATGTCCTGGGCTTTCACTGGCAGCCATCAGACCCCCAGTATGGGACAAGACTTTTCTCTTTTCCGTTTGGAGTAACTGTGCTTTCTGGTAGGGTGGAGTGAGAGTCTGTGAGACGATGGTTCTTAGTTTGCATTTTCTCTGAAATGTTCTGGAAGCTATAGAATAGCACTATTCCAACAAGCCCCCAAGCTGACTTTTGGATTGCCTCTAATAATTTTCCAGGGGTTACATTTTGAGCTGTTACCCTAGGTTCTGTTGATGTATCCCAGCTGACTGGTTGAATTCCAGTAAACGCTCCTTGTCTTTCAATGCTTCTCAGCTAAATGGTAGGTTTATGGTAATTTTGCCTGTACGTCTAAAGTACTTCCAATATTCAAAGTTTTTTTATATCTCTATTCATATTTGATTCTGTATAGTTATGTTATGCCCTTAGAAAGACCTTCCCTGATCACCCCATGTAGTACAATAGCAGTTTTTCTCTTGTACTTCTGTATTTTTCATTATAGCATGTGACATTTTATGCATTCATTTGTCTCTCATTTCCACTAGAATATGTACTCCACGAGGGCATAGAATTTCATCTGTCTCATTCACCACTGAAACCTCATTACTACAATCAAGCCTGTCCTATATTTAATGCTAAAAAACATTTAAAATATGAAACAATCCTGCATGATAGGCTTGGCACAGTCCCATTTGGTGATGAGGAAGCAAATTCAGCCGAAGGGCCTCTTGACTCCCTTACAATACACAGCTGGTAAATAACACAGTCCTTTATTGCCTTCTCTCCAGGTCTTCTAAAACAGGGGTTCTTAAGCTTTTTTTGTTCCACGGACCCCTTTGCCAGTCAGGTGAAAACCACAGATCCCTTTCAGAATGTAGTGGCAGATAGTTTTATGATACTCAACATCAGAGGGCAGAGAAGATAAAGATAATAAGTTGATTTTTTTCAGTTCAAGCTCATGGACCCCCTGAAATCTTTCTACAGAAGCCCCCTAGTTAAGAACCACTGTTCTGAAGTTTCAGGTTAGATGGTACCTGTTGATAACTTCTAATGAAAATATAGTTGTTAGGAGATACATCCAAAGAAGTCAGTAAAACTTAGCATTTCGAAAATACTGTGTGATATGCAGAAAAATCTGAAAAGAATTCAGTCACTGACTTTTAAAATGAGACTAACACTTTGTAGATAGCCATAAGATGAGGGATGTGAACAACAAACTAAGGGATTCATTAAAGTATCTCTATTTAGAAAGCTCAACAGCTCAGGAAACAATTGAAGCAGAAATTTCAGAGGTTTTCTTATATGCTTGATCACTTATTTGTGAATACACCTCAATTATTTCAGTTCATTGTTTATTTGCAAGACACCTACCATCTCAACAATCTATTTAATGGACATTATAATTAATGAGCATTTAACAAAGGCAAGTGAAAATAGACATATTTTCTTATTTTCTACTATTTTCTTTTGTCCCCCCAAATTTGTCATAAGTTTTCTTGCTTTAAAATAATTATAGCTCCCATTTAAATGGATTCTAGATTTCAATATTAAATTTTTGCTGCATTCTATGAAATCATAGAGTGAAAAAGGAAGGCTTTCACGTATATTTGCATTCAGGCAGGAGGCATATACTTATAATTATGTAAGAATATTATATATTTTCCTGTTACCTAAAATGTATTAAAAATAGTTATTTTGATAAAGTATTTAACATGAGTTTTTTTATTTCCTGGCTCTATCAGTAGTCTCAGGGATTCATTTGGTTAAAAGTAGACAGCTAGATAAATTTTCCTAGTTGATATTTCAATGAAACAACCATAAAATATTCTAAAGTGACACAAGTTTACCAGCTAACAGATATCTCTGACCACACTCAGTAGTCACACATCCTTTTACTTCTAAAGCTGGCAAAAAGTAGTTCCTAGAGCTCCTCAGGAAAAAACAAATTGCAAAAATGACCAAAATAATAGTGGTAAAAACTGTGTTAAAGATAGGTTTTCTTAAGACGCTTAAGGGAGAAAAAAGGAAATAGGACCCCTCCACCACACCCCCACCCCCAAAATGATAGTGCCTGGGAGTTAAAAGGAAAAAGGCAGGACAAGAAAAGAACACTAAGAGCTGGATGATTGGTAAAGGGAACTATGATGCCCTTAGATTCAATTATGAGCATATCTTATGCCTAAATAACACCACTAAAATACTGCCTGGCTACAGGTGCAGTTAGAGATAATGAGTTACTTTTCTTGCCCTTTATAAGCTTAGTCTGCTGTACAATAGGGAAATCTAAGGATGGAAACAGAATCGGCAGGTTGGAAATGTGGAGTCAGTCATGCTCTGATGACTTTCAAAGATGGCTCTGGGCCAAAAAAAGAATCAGAGAGGCCAGAACCTGATCATGTTTTTATATCTTGCATATGTCTTCCCCTAATCTTCCTCACTTACACTGT
>JAQZBX010015353.1:0-37637 GCA_029593785.1 Cabassous unicinctus
AACGTCATTAACAAGTATATTTGTATTTATTTGTGAGGTGATAAACATATGAAAAAATGTTCAAAGTTATCCAAAACAACCACTCCTCTATTATGCAAGGGAAGAGATTCATTTGTACTTTATTTGAAAATATTATGTGGAAATTTATAAGAGAAAGATGTCCAACAACTTCTACATTTTATCTTCTAATTAAACCCAGCAGACAACGCTCTCAGTGTCAGCATTTTTATTTTTTATTTATTTATTTTTTTAAGATTTATTTATTTATCCCCCCCTTGCTGCTTGTGTCTTACTGTGTCCATTTGCTGTGTGTTTCTTCCGTGTCTGCTTATCTCCCCCTTGCTGTGAGGTCCTGCTGCATCAGCCCACCGCGCCACGCAGCCGGCCTGCTCTCACAAGGAGGCCCCGGGAAGCGAACCCGGGGCCTCCCGCATGGTAAACGGGGGCTCTATCCATTGAGCCACACCCGCTTCCTGCTGTGAGGTCTTGCTGCATCAGCCCACTGTGCGGCGGGCTGGCCTGCCCTCACAAGGAGGCCCCGGGAAACGAACCTGGGGCCTCCCATATGTTAAACGGGAGCTCTATCCATTGAGCCACACCCGCTTCCCAGCATTTTTATTAAAATTGTTGTATTGATCAACGAACTGAAAAACCTCCGAGTTGATATAATTATAAAGTACTTCCTATATTTAAACTTTTTTTTTTAAAGATTTATTTATTTATTTATCCCCCCCTTGCTGCTTGTGTTTGCTGTGTCCATTCGTTGTGTGTTTTTTCTGTGTCTGCTTATCTCCCCCTTGCTGTGAGGTCCCGCTGCATCAGCCCACTGCGCCGCGCGGGCCGGCCTACCCTCACAAAGAGGCCCCGGGAAGCGAACCCGGGGCCTCCCACATGGTAAACGGGGGCTCTATCGACTGAGCCACACCCGCTTCCCTCCTATATTTAAACTTGTTATCAACTCTGTGCACATTTTTTTTTCCCCTTTATTTTTTTTTTTTCAAAAGTTGTGCCATCAGTAATCAAAGGTGTGTCTGATGCAGTATAAAAGATGCAAAAATCTAAAAAGTAATGGAAATTCTTTGGGATTATCTTAGAAAAGAGTGCTTCAAATTCACCTTGTTTATAAAAAGAAGTAACAAGTCATAACATAATACACACTATAATCACAACTTCATCTGGTAACAGATGACTTTCAAAATGCTTAAATGATCCTTTTTATCCATGACGTTTACATCCATTCTATCAGGAACACACAGTCCACAGTTCAAATGAATGACTCCTAATCTACAAATACCACAGTCTCCAAATTGAGTATCAAATGTATTATTTAGTTTATTAGGCAAGTTTAAATTACATCATTTCTTAAGTTTCTATAAAGAAAACTGCAAAGGACAATAAAACTCTAGCTAGACAAAATTCCATCATAGATTTAACACCCAAGGATGGGGATAAACCCGTGTGGAAACTTTCTATACTTTGAATGTTTAAATAATTAACAATAAAGCATAAATTACGATGACATAGAATTAAGTTAATAAGAGTAATTCTTTTATCAACTCTCAGAATAAATTATTAGGTTCTTCAGTTTTTTTAACCATCAATTAGAAAAAAAATCCACGCTTAAACCAATCATCCTGAGCCTATAAAATCTCACCTTCCCAGAGAAGAATGATAAAGATCAATGAGAGGCTGTCAGTAACCATTAGTAAAATGGACAGCTCAATTAACAACAGGACAAATATACATTCAGACACTCAGAGCTACACTGTCATTAACAAGGTCCAAAACAAGGACTCAAAGATCAGAAAAAAAACTAAATCTCATTATCTTTGAAGATGTCAAAATTTGGAAATTCTAGTAGAAAATAGAAGACTTGGTATTACTGTTTAGTGGAATTTAAGAATTTGGAAACTATATTGGAGAAATAAGGGGGAAAAATATAATTGAAGACCACAATAAAACTGTTGAAACATACCTACATCACTGAAAAAAACCTGGTAAAAAAAACTGACAGTCCTCTGTTTCCAAAGTATTAATCCTAATTAATCCCGATCCTAATAAAATTAATGTGAATAATACATATAAATGTGTTTAATAAATTGAACTACCTTATACCAGCGTTAAGATATTCTTCTTCAATGTTAAAGCAATTAATTCACAGTGTCTGCCGTTTAGATAGCATATGTTTGTCAGGTACTGATGGTTAGATAACTCAGGAATCGCGTAAGAGTATTCTATTAGCACATCCTAGTAATAGTTCCACTAATATGGTAAGGTTTCTGACCTCAATATCCAATCTGGAGGGAAAAATAAGACTTACACCCAAATTGGAAGCAATTACTAAATAATATAAACAGACAAAAAAATTAAGTTTCCAATTGCACATAACAATTTCACAGGACTCTGTCTTCATTGGAGAGAATTTCTTAGAGGAGATGGTGCCAGACACGGGCCTTAAAAGACCGCTCAGATTTGTGTGTTTTGTTTCCCTATAAGACTGAAAAATGTTCAAAGGATCAATTTAGCATAAGTTCTTTGCATCCCTCTGACCCCCAGTGCCCTGCTGAGTACACATCTAAATATTTACTGAACTGAATCACCAATACAATAAAAATATAGTGTATTTCTCATCAATGTAATAAGACTGACCATCACTAAATCCATGCCTCCGTCGAGACACAGTCACCAAAACTCTCCTACTTGAAGCCCCTTCCTCCTTAGGTGCACTCCCCATAGACACTCTGTCCTGGACCAAATATGATGATCTATGAATTAGTCTGTTTCTCCATTCTAGCTTCTTGCCAGGCCTCTCTAAAGCCAGTGGACAACCTGGACAGCTCTACCGTCTGCGAACACGCAGCTCTCAGCCAGATCACATCACGTGTAAACAAAAGGGCCATTTGCCCCTCACATAAACACATCCGAGGCCCTAAACCTCAGTCTTATACAGATAGAGCTGGAGTCATCCTTCATTCCTTCACTTGCAATTACTCATTTATGCCGTAACTACCCTGTGTCGAGCACGATGCTAAGCACTGAGGAGACAAAACTGAATATGGTTTAACTGTTCCTCAAAATAGCATAAGAATATTTTGGACAAAAGACAAAGCATATCAAAGAGCTAAAAGCTGAACATGGGGAAAGTAAAGCAAGTCGTTTTTAAAAATAAGAAGAGAAGCAACTGAGAGATAACGGAAAATAAGGAGAGCAAAACTGATCTGGATGGATACGTCTAAAGAGGAAAAAATCACAAATTTCCTCCTCGAATGTCACAGAAAAGGAAAATATGAAAAGGATAAAACGTGGACATGAACACAACATTTTTCTTCATACGTATACTTTCTTGCCTTTGGATGTTTATTCATCTTGTTCTGTCTCCTCAATGTCCTTTCCCTTTTATCTGCACATGTACAAATTTTTCCACTGTTGAAGTCCTATGAAGACAAAACCTTCCCTGATTCCCACAGCTGGAAGTAATCTCATCTAAAAACCCAAATCTCTGCATCTATAACTGATTTATGATAATTTCACTTTCTGTGGGGAAGAGAAAGGAATTACCACTTATTTGGTACCTCCTATGCCAAACACTTAAAACCCTTTTAACTCTTTTAAGCCTCACAACAACTGCATGAAGAAGGTATTTTTATTTCCATTTAATGGATGAAGAAATGAAGAGTCAGAGTTCAAGTAGCTCACCGAAGGTCACCCAGCTGAATGTGACAGAGCTAGGATTTGGTCTCTGGGACTCCATGCCCCTTTCACAAAATTCCACCGTGTTGCACAAGTTATTGTATTGATTTAAGTATGTTCATCCAAAACATATTTATTCAAGGCTTGCTCTGACCTGTATTCTAGAAATACAAAAGTGGCCCCAACCCTGCCCTCAAGGAGATCACCATTTAGTGTGCAAAAGGCATAATTAAGCAGGCATTGGCAACCCAGTGTCCCCAAGAATATTAAGTAGCTGGATGTTCATAGGTAACTGTGCGTTTATTAACACTTAAATGAGCATCTACTTCATTTTGTGAAAATGTATTGAGTTTTCTTCCAATACAAAACTAGAAACATCCACCTTCAATTTCAAATCAAATCACCTACTCCCATAACCGAGGGTTAAGAATTCGCAAATGGTTATGATTACTGAATCATTATATAGATGCCTTTTAACTTTCTAGCATAATTGTAGTATAGCCAAAAGTAAATACCTGAAATAACTGAAACTTGATGAACCAGAATCCAGATGCCTTGTCTCATGATGATTGTAAAACTACATAACTTTCATTTTGTGATTGTATAAACCTTGTGACTGACCCAATTTGTACCCCCTCCCCCATCCTGTTGCACCCCTCTGAAGTCTTATGACCACCAGACAGCCCCCTAATGTTTATTAATGAAGCTATTTTGCTAGGTGATGCTAGATCTAACCAAAATTGGCCCGCTATGACATGCGCAGTAGCTTCTGTGACTAGTCGTGTAATCAATCTGGGCATACTCAGTAATTACATCATCTCCTCATCTCAAGCCACTGTCCTCTTGAGCATAAACCTGCCTGTCTTTGAATACTATAAAACTCTCAGAATTACTGCAGTTCAGGATGCAGATTTTGGGCCATTAGCCCATCTGATCTCCTTGCTATGCGCTGGCAATAAACTCTTTCTTATAACCCCGAGGTCTCATGTATTGGTCATTCTGAAGCACATTGGGCAAAGAACCCTGCATTTGCATGGTAACACCCTGACCCCTAAATAAAATTCCAAAGCCAAACCTTATTTTCCCTTTCTGCAGTTTAATGTACCTTTATCCAATAACAGTTCTCAGTTTTGTGTATTAATATACTTCTCACTTTGCCTCTTTCATCAGGTAGTTTAACTTGAAGAAATGAAGAGACAACAGTCACTGCAGTAAATCCCAAGGTCCCTGAGGACCCCTGAGCCTTGGAGCAACTGGCCTGTCGTGGCATCTGAGAATTCATAAAGGCAGTAGGAGGGGAAGCGGACGTGGCTCAAGCGATTGGGCTCCCGTCTACCACGTGGAAGGTCCCGGGTTCATTTCCCGGGGCCTCCTGGTGAAGGCGAGCTGGCCCGCGTGGAGAGCTGGTGCAACAAAAAGAGACAAAGAGGAGAGACAATGAGAGACACAGCAAACCGGGGAGCTGAGGTGGCTCTGGTGATTGAGAGCCTCTCTCCCACATCGGAGGTCCCAGAATCGGCTCCCGGTGCCTCCCGAAGAGAAGACGAGAAGACAAGCAGACACAGAGAGCACACAGCAAATGGCCACACAGAGCAGACAGCGAGCGCAAAAACAACAAGGCCGGGGGAATAAATGAATAAAATAAATCTTAAAAAAAAAAAAAAAAAGCAGCAGGAGAGGATAAACAGTGGCAATGCCGTCTTCCTTTAATTCTCAACGACAGAGCATTCTTCACCTTTGTTACGGACAAGAATGGGAGCTTGCTACAGGGGAACTCAGAGTGTCTTACCATCCTGCTCATTCCTAAAGCCAATGAAAGGAGCGTCTGAGGAAAAATACACACAAGTATAATACACTTGCAGCATTGTATATTATACCTACTGACATCTACAAAACCTCTCTCTAGAGAGAAGGAGGAGGCCTAGTTCCATGCAAGTCATTACTGAATTTCTTAGGTTAAAATGCGGGGTAAGCAGTCTGGGAGTGTTTCACTGACCAACCAAATACTGAAAATAAGCTGCAATGTCCTTTCCTGCAGCCCTCGCAGGGCTGACCTCACCCACAAATCACTGCTGGTCCAACAGAGCTCAGGCTGCCTGTGCATATACAATTTTATACGCAGCTTTTCCGAAAAGCAAAGAATCATCGCTCACCCCGGGTGAGGTCTCTTGTGTGTGTCATTGTAAAGTAACAGGGAAGCAACAATACAGCCCCACTAGGAATGTCCAGACATGTAAATCAAAACTGAGGAAAAGGCCAGACTCTTACTCGCATAGAAAAGGGCACAACTCATAATCCAACAACTCCCATGACTGCTTCCCTCCCGGGCTGTAATTCCAGATTAGCAATGCTATCCTGCGACCGCAGTGCAGCCCAAGGCCCCTCTTCCAGGCTGTAGTTTTTGATCCCACTCATCTTCCTCTTAAATCATATTTATCAGCTTATGACAGACTTACCCAATGTCATCTACTTTTTAAATCTACTGTCCTTTAAAACAGAAAATTTTAAGTGAAAAGTACTGACCCGGAAAATTAGAAAAGACTTATCATTAGGTTAATCTTTTTTTTTTTCATAATCAAATGATACTCTTTGTCTACTGGTGAAACAGTATTTCTACAGTAGAAAACTATTTCTTTTTATTTCCAATACAATGTAGCCTTGGGGTGATTTAAATGAAAAATATGTAACAACTCAGAACAGCAGCATCTAAATTTATGACATTCATTTCTTACCCATGGCCTGAAAAATGGTTTTGCAGGTTGTCTGCAAACTTATTGGGAAAAAAACACAAAAGATATTTATTGAATTGTGGCTTATGATCTTCAAGAACTACCAAAAAAAATGTTCTGCACACACATCCTCGATGCTATCTATAACTGTTCCACGCCAACTGACTCAACATTAAATTCATTACTCTTCATCATCGAACGTACTGCATCAATGCACCAGCTTTATTTCATAGAAATATTATCACCTAATTTGAACTGTCAGAAAAATTATGGGTACTAAAGGCCAATCGTTACACAACCAAAAACACAGAACAAATTTAAGTTTGAAGTAAAGACTTCCTAGGGAACACATTGTCCCATTTCCCATTACAAGCTTGCTCCTGTTATCGTAGATGCCTTGACTCCACTAACAAAATCCCGTTACCCAACTGTCAACACCAGAAAACTTTCCTTCCCCCAGTTCTTCCTTCTGCCCCTTGATTCTGAATGACCCCCATATCTGTCTGCTCTTTGTTCCTATCGTCATCTCTCACCCATGAAAAATGTTCTAATTGGGCACCTATTTCCAGTCTCTCTACACACACCTCCAACTCACCTTTCTAAACCACAAATCTGACCCAGCACCTAGCCCAGCAATTGTTACAAAGGTCCCTAGGAAGTATATGCTGCATCAATGGCCATGTCCCGGCCCCTGCTTTTAAGAGTCTCTGAATCCCCTTTTAGCCTACCTCCCTTTCCTGAAGGGCGTCACTGGTAAGGTCACTCCCGTGCTCTGTCAGCAGGCATCTTGATATTTTCATTACTGCATGCAATATAGTAATAGTAGTAAGAAAAACAGTCATGCAGTGAGCTAAACATCATACACCTCGAAACCTCTTGAAGAATTTATGCCCTCACCTAGCAGATGAGAACATTGGGTTTTTAGGACAAAATACATTTGGATTGCAAGCAGCAAAATTTGAATTTAGGACTGTCTGACAACTTTACAGTCATATCACCACCCTGCTTAAAGTTCTAGTACTATAAGAAACTTCATTTATTTCTAAATAACAATTACAAGTAAATTTAAAGAGCATTTTGAGGCATTGCTAAAAGTCATTTTCTCTTGAGTCGAAAAACTAAAAGTAGGGGTGGCTGCAACTGAGAGGATAAATATTCCACGCTGCCATAGCCATTACTTGAGCAGGCACATACACAATTTTTGTTTTAAGTAGGTAATAAGGTCTTTCAGGAGAAGCACACTTTGGTCTCTGGACAGTTCAAGCATTGCAGAACTACATCTGAATACTAATTTCTTGATACTTAGCTTAAAATTAAAAATCAGACAGTACAATCCTAATGCAAAATTAAATAGCTCCTAAAACAATTTTCCCGACAGAAGCATTATTCCTAGATCTAAAATTAAGTGTAAGTCAAAATCTAGAGGAAAACAAATCAACCCAACCTATTTTCTCCCCTGAATGCTATTTGTCTGTTAAATCTCATCCCCAAAATAGTAACCCTGAGATCTAAAAGAAAAGAGGTTATCAAAGTAACACCAAAACCACCAAGTTAAGCCCTTGTCACTCATGTTAGCAAATTAGAATTTTCTTGGTCCAGCAGCACATGGGGCTAAGCAGACCCCTGATAATCAAAAGTGAAATTAAAGCTCTTGAAGCCAAAATCTGTGGGATTTTCTATTAATTCCTCCAGACATGAAATCCAGGAGGATTTCTAGAAAACTCCAGTTGAAACATATAAGAACTTCATCACTGTACTTTCAAATTCCCCAAATATATTATTGAAAACCTATAAAATGTATTATAGCATTAGGTCCAATATTTCCATTTGCCTCTTTTCTACTTACACTGTTTTCTTTCATATGCTGGAGATGATTCTGCAGATCATGCTATGTGAGGGAGAAAAAAAAATAAAAAAAGACACAACCTTTCCAACCGCTAAGCCAAGAAAAGTACCTGCTTGACCTAAATTCAGGGGCTTTCCATGCACCAGGCAGAAGGTGGAAGGGAGAGAGGGAGGGAAAAGAAAGAAAGAGAAGAGAGAGAGAAAGAGAGGGAAGGGAGGGAAGGAGGAAGAGAGAAAGAAAGAAGAAAAGAAAGAAAGAAAGAAATTCTGATCCCGGCCTTGTCCAGAAGCTTGCTTTTCAAGAACCTGCTTCCTTGTGACGTCACTCCATTAATAACATTGCTAGTGTGAAGGCTAAGCCATGGTTCAACATGAGACCAAACCCCGTCTTTCTGAATTTCACCATTCCAGAAGCAGCTACTGCAGAAATGGAAGCATACAATAATGATCAAGGGCAGAGGCTTTGAAGTCAGGCAGATCCTGCTCAAGTCCTAGTGCTGCTCTTTACATTTGTCTGTCCTTGGGAAAGTTAATATCTCTAACCCTTGGGAAAAGAAAGGAACAAAGGAAAAGAATGAAAGAACGAGCTGTATAAGGTGTCGTCAGTGCACAGAGGACGCTTAGCCTTGTGCCTGGCACGTATACGTTCTCCGTAAGCGTCGTTTGTTTCCATCGTAGCAGGAGAACAGCAATAGTGGTGGTTGTATTAAGCCAAGCCTTCAAAATGTTTACAAAACACACACCTCACTAATGAGCTTTCCTGGGTGAGAGCTGGACCAGGTGTGAATCATAATAGCAATGCCTCGTGTATTTTCAAAACACTAGCGTCTCTCCTGCTAACCTAAAAATCCCCAGAGGGGCAGCACTGAAGCAGCCGGAGAGCCATCTCACATGACAACAAGTAAGGTCAGCCGAAAACCAAGGGCCGGTTACGAAATGCACTGACGTTACAATGAAATTAATGGAGGCGTTTTTAAAAGTTTAATGAATACACTGCGGTGGTCTGTAACGGGTGGGGGAGGGGACCTTCCTCGCGCTTCCTAGAACACGAAAAGGCCCTCACGCCACTCCAGTGGGATCTAGCGACAATTACCTGGCCACCTTCATGCATTCTTCCCCTTAGCGCTGGAGTGAGACCCGGGGCTGAGCTTGTGAAATGAATCTGTTATTTCTTTTTTAATGGCATTTCATTAGAAAATGTATTTGGGGGACCTAACGCTAAATTTCACCAAAACGCCCTTGTAAACTAACTGCTATATCTAATTGTAAATCAACTAGCCAAGCATTTCTCACACCCCATTCTCTAGCTCCTTTAAAGCATTCCTTTAATAGTCCATTATTTCAGGGATATAAATAGGCATAGAAAAAAACATGTGGCCTTTTGAACAAACTATCCAGATCTAAAATTGTTTCCTCTGTTGTGTTTGGTGTGAATTATTGCTTTGGTTTCCAAATTCCTCTCTCCCCGTATGTGTGATCCTCTGAACGTCTCATCAATACTTTCAACAATTTGATTTGCTCACTCAAAAGGGAAACCAATTCAGAGAAAGGTAAAGCTTGGGTCCAGAAGCAACCACAAAAACACAAGAACCTGAGGATTTCATAAAATTTGGGGTGTGGCACTGGATTTAATGTGAAAAATGGGAGTCAAAGGCAATCTTACCCAGATCTTAAAGGGTAGGGCGAGTCCAATGACGCAAAGATAGTGAGTACCATTTAATAGTCACCATGTACCAGGCAACTTACATTCACCTCGTTTCTCCAACAATCCTGCAAGGTAGGTATAATTATCACCATATTTTAGATAAAGAAATAAAAGCCACAATGACTGGTCCAAGACCACACAGCCAGAACCAGGATTCCAATGCAAGTCCAGTTGGTTTCAAAACTCAAATTCCTTCCACTCCTTTGTGCTGCCGTTTCCAATAAACTTGTGCTTACATTAAATATACAAAGAGCCATCCAAATATACATATTTTGATGAAAACCAATCTCCCAAGAAAGGGAAGTTAGAAAGGAGAGTCAGTTTCATTAACTATCTCCTTTATCCCACCTCCTGATATTTACAGGCCCCTGAACACTTCAGCTGCAGGCCATCTGCACGCCCATGTCCTCTCCACTACAACAGCCATGTGACTTTACTTGTGGTGGAGCATATTTCAGGAGGGAGCTATCATGTTATATCAAAGTTCCAGGTGACCCAACCAGATGGCTTCCTAAAGATAATTGAGTCTAGCCTGAATGAAAGCCAGATCAGGGTGCCGTCAGAAACTGAAGCTCAAGTAAAGGAGAAGAGTGGAAATCCTGTCAATAAAACACCACTGAACTTTGCCAACATCACCTTAGCATCATCCAACCTAAGAGGTCTCTGCAGTAACTGACCACACGTGTGGTCTTTGCTACAGCCACAGGGCTCCAGGATTCCAAAACGTCCAGTTCAACAAATATCGGGCAACAGTGACTCTGTGCCAGAAACACTAAGAGGAGAATATGCCTACATTTAAGACACGGCTCTTCCTATCAAATAAGGAGCTTACTTTACATTATGTACCCAACACGAGATTGGCAGCAACCACAGTGAAAAACTGCTCACCATGAAATTTGTTTAAAGGGATCGCCAATAAATCACAAAATTATGGGACTGCCCCTAGACATATTCAGATTGTTGAAGGTGTGAGACTGGCCACTGAGCAAGGCAAAGATGGGTGTGTAAGGAGCTCGGGTTTAGGTGGAAAGATGGAAGAAAGAATAAGCAAAAGATAATGTGTGTATCTCCCACCCCTTACTCCATACTCACAGTATTTTATTTCAAGGAATACTAGGAATCCTGTTAGAGTTATTACCAGAACAGCTGCAGACCCCGTCCCTCTTATAGTGATAGAAATAGTCCAAAATTAGTAAGGCTCGCTTGTGTGTTTCGTTATTAAGCTAAACAAAAAAGTGTTTTGAAACTTGTTTTATCTTTCAACCAAAGAGTAAGATTTCTTGGTCCTTCTTATTTAAATATATATTACAACATGGAATCCTTTCCTGGCACTTAATATTTTTAGTTAAAAAGAGTTCCCTGGGATTCCAAATCTGTATATTTCCAAGTTGTCTAGTTGACCCCAAAGATTTATTACCAAGAGTTCTTTTGCGGGAAGCGGGTGTGGCTCAATCGATAGAGCTCCCGTTTACCATGCGGGAGGCCCCGGGTTCGCTTCCTGGGGCCTCCTTGTGAGGGCAGGCCGGCCAGCCCACGCGGCGGGGTGGGCTGATGCAGTAAGACCTCACAGCAGGAAGCGGGTGTGGGTCAATCGATAGAGCTCCCGTTTACCATATGGGAGGCCCCGGGTTCGCTTCTCGGGACCTCCTTGTGAGGGCAGGCCAGCCCGCGCGGCGCGGTGGGCTGATGCAGCGGGACCTCACAGCAAGGGGGAGATAAGCAGACACGGAGAAAACACACAGCGAATGGACACAGCAAACACAAGCAGCAAGGGGGGGATAAATAAATAAATAAATAAATCTCTAAAAAAAAGAGTTCTTTTGAGACATAATCAAATTTTAAAGCCAGTATAATATTAAGGGCAAATTTAAATTTTATAACGGTATTATGTTTGATGCTAAACTAATTATAAATAGGTAATTATTCTAGATTTTAAGTGGAAAGAAACCCCAAAAGGAGATGTGTCTCCATACTATCGTCACTTTACAGATTCAACAGAATGATGAATCTGTAGTTTAAAATTCAGAAATTAAACTACTAGAATAGATGAGGGTAATGCTTAAAATGCATTCTGGAAATAGATGAACATATTCCCCAAGTGAACGAAAACTGGCCAAGTGACAGTTTAAAAGAGCTCAATTCCCAGGGGAGTCAAGGAGACATTTTTATTAGTGGACAGAAACTTGTAAAAATGAATTTTTAAAGGATTTAAATTGTCACAATTGAACCAGTCGGGGAAACCAGCTGGCAATACAGCAGCGCTGTAAGAAGAAGGTATCCTATAAACAGTGGGCGCTGTTTACCCTAGGAATGCTGGCTGCTATGTTATCCACATATTTGAAGTGGGTTCCCAAGAGAGGCGAGTCAGTGATTCTTGGAACTGCTTTCCCACACATTCCTCTCCATGTCAACAGAGACAACATTCTCCAAGACACAAACCACACGCTGACTTCAACAGCGCCACTTTCCAATGCTGGTGTGTTCTTTAGATAGCTTACTGACAGCCTATAG
Organism: Cabassous unicinctus; assembly: GCA_029593785.1. Lineage (NCBI taxonomy): Eukaryota > Metazoa > Chordata > Mammalia > Cingulata > Chlamyphoridae > Cabassous > Cabassous unicinctus. The sequence continues at coordinate 12,481 of JAQZBX010015353.1, forward strand.
ATGCCACACACTAAATCAGGATTAAAAGTACTGGAATCAGTGAGGTATGCTTGTAAGTTATATTTAGGCATCTCCCTAGACTTCCAAGCCCCACCGTCTGATAAGCCTTTTTCACCCCTTCTAAAGGGATGGCTTTTTAAGAGACACTCAACAATTGTGTTTTCATTTCACCAAAGACAAGAGCACACACCAAATTTGTTATCCAAGTAAGTCCCTGTATTAGGTTCCCAGGGCTGCCACAACAGACTCCCACAGCCGAGGAGGCTTAAAACAGCAGAAATGCATTGTCTCACACTTCTGGAGGCCGCAAGTGTGACATCAAGGCCACGTAGAAGGCACCCCTCTGTGCCTGTCTCTACCCAAATTTCCCTCTTCTTCTGAGGACACCTGTCCTACTGGGTTAGGGCCCACTCTAGTCCAGTGTGAGCTCATCTTAACTAATTACATCTGCAAAGAACCTATTTCCAAATAAGGTCATATTTGCAGGTTCTGAGTGGACATGTACTGGGGGTGGGGGGCATTATTCAGTCCACTGTAGTCCTTCTACTATCAATATCTCTTATCAGTACACATTCTCCTGGAAAATTTCATTCTCACATCCTTATCATACTGGCATCTATCCTGTTTACTGAGACTTTGAAGCCTTAAAAATGATTTTTGTTCACTCAAAACAGGCAGCTGGAAGGAAAAACCTTTCAACTTTAACTAAATAATAGATCTTGATAGTCAGAAACCCTCATATTTAAAAACACAGCCCAGAAATATAATTTCTCTCTTAAAACTTCTCATTTCAGGCTAAGAAGCAACAGTCCCCTAGCGATCCTCATTTCCTCCTTCCCTGCCATGACCAGAATGGAGAGCTGCGTTCTGTGGGCATCAGGAGCCGGGCCCTTCCCACTCGTGTGGACGGCAAGTCCTGCTCCAGACGTAGCGCGTACATGAAGGAGGACGAGACAAAGGATCGCGCAAACAGAGCTTACACTGGTATGGGATGGGGAGGAGATATATAAGAAACAAAAGGATGAATGAGATATTTTCACAGAGGTAAATGCAATGAAAAAGATAAAACAGGGTGCCCAGGAATTCCACTCCTAGTTGTACACACATGGCTCATGGCGCCACAAGGCACAAGAATGTTCCTAATATCAAAAACGGGAAACAACCCAGTCATCCACAGACAGAAGAATGGATAAAGGGTGATACAGTCACATAATGGAATAGTACACATGACCAAAAATGAATGTGCACAGCTGCATGCAACATAATTCTAATTGAAAAGGATTAGTCCCAGAAGACTACCTTTAGGGTACCATTTTGATTTTAGCGCAAATTAAGCAGAAACAACACATTGGTTAGGGAAATAGGCATATGTGGGTTTTTTTTAAACAAAACTTTAAAAAGCAAAGAATACACACAAAATCCAGGTTAAGAAACTTCTGGAAGGGAGTCAGGAGGATGGAATAGAGTTGGAGCATATGCAAGGCCTAGTCGGGTGCTAGGTTCACAAGTATTTACATTATTACTGTGTGTGATGGTTATGCTCATGTGTCAACTTGGCCAGTTTATGGTGCTGGGTTGTTTGGTCAAGCAAGCTCTGGCCTGATTTTCACTATGATAGCATTTTGTGGACTTAAATCATCAGTGAGTTGATTGCATCAGTGGCTGATTACATCTACATCAACCGAAGAGACTGCCTTCAGCAAGTCGAAGGCCTTAAAAAGAGAAGTGATTTCAGCAATCAAGAGAAAGAATTCCCATCTCCACTTCAGATAGCCAGTTCCTCCTGGGGAACTCATTGAAGCCCTTCATCGGAGTTCCTGGCTTGCAGCCTGCCCTGTGGAATTTGGACTCATGCATCCCCACAGCCATGTGAGACAATTTTATAAAATCTCATTCTATTTACGGATATCTCCTGTCAGTTCTGTCTCCCTAGAGAACCCTGACCAATATACTGTGCTTTATAACTTAGGAGCATGTTATATATATTATTTTATTTGTATCAAATATTACATTCAGAAAGACATGAAGAAAATAAAATGAAAGGGATACCCATGGGTCTTTGGGGTAGCTAGGACTGGAGAGTGGTTCCAGAAGGAATAAACTGGGAGCTATGTCAGAGGTTAGAGTCCCAATGAGCAGATCTAAAAGGAGGATTTGTGTGAAAACAAATTAGTAAGGAAATGTTCCAGGGAGACTAGTTAAAGTAGTGGAGGAAGTAGAACAAGGAAGAAGAACATGCCAAGCAAGGTGGCCACGTCAGTCCACGTCAGCAGGGGAACCCCCGAGTATAAGTTATGGCTGAGTGTTGCCCCAACCAGCAAGGAGGCTGGGCTTTCATCCACCCATACTGGACAGTTACCCAGTTTCTGAGGAGAGCTGGGACAAAATTCCCAGGAACTAGCCGCTATTGTAATTACAGCAATCTCCTCCAAAGAACAGCTGCTGATGTCTGCATTTGGAAGTAAATGTCTCTTCTGTTGAGGACCTGGTGCAGTTTATAATTGAGTTCAGGCAAAACCTTGCAGATAGAAGGACAGGTTCAAGGAAATGAAAGGTGGTGGCTCATATGGCAGGTGGGTAATAAGCCAGGTAGGACAGGGTGAATCAGAGATCCAGGTAGGATTTTCTGGTCCTCTGGGTGTTTTCACCCATGTGAACGAGCTTGGGTTTTAATCAAAGTGCAATGGAGAAGCCACAGGCGTGCTTTAGAGTAAAGGAATGACTTGATTTGATGTAAGACTTGATCTGATGTTTTACATAATGAGTTATATTTCTATACCATGAATCAGGAAAATAAAACAATAGGGAAATGGGGTAACTTTGTGCCTCAGCAAATTTACACATCCATACTCATGGACTTTAGGAGTTACTTGCCAATGACAAACTGTGAATATTAAAAACACCAAGGATCTACTGAGCCTTCCCTCCTCAAAGAAGATCAGAAAGACAATCTAACTCTCTTTGGTGCTGGCCAATTTTTCAGACAGAGAGACGATGCATGCCTTTTCCAGCACGGAGAAGATGAGACCTGGAGACAGGTAGAAATTACCTGTACCACTTGTTTCCATCTTCCTTAGAGGTAACTTCAAGGTGACTATGCCGCCAACATTCTCTCCCCACAAACCGTGTTCAGTGAGACAAAGAAAGAGTAAAATAAACTGTCCATAGGGAGTAATATGCTGCCTTCAAGGAATCAGAGCCCCTTTTGTGCATCTGGCCTTGTGCTCATAATGAAAACGAGCTCAACAAGTACAGCCTGAGAAACATCTTTTCCCCAAGAGAACAATGTGCCCCTCTCAACTGACCCACCATCGAAAGACACCACCATCAGAGGAGAGCAGGGCACCTGGCATTGTTAAGCCACCCTTCCCACTCCTCGGTGTCTACCCTGCGTAGACATTCCTCTTGAGCCTACCACATCGTTCCCTCCCTTGGGTCCATGCCCAGAAATATTACTTAAACTTAACCTGAGATGAACAGGGCATGAGGCAATTTTCTTAATTCACAGTACCAGCTTCTAGCCTTGTTTGAGTTTCCTTTAGAGCAACAGATACCATTAAAACACAGCTTCTCCTTCTCTGTACATGAATAAGCGATCTCAACAACTCGGATTTATACAAGCACCTGCAAAACTGTCCTTCTGCACAAAAGCGTGAGAAATAGAATGGAGAGGGGCTCAGCCTCCTCAGGTGTGCTCCCTTCGTCCCCCTCGGGCTGCTGGAGCCTCCAGACCCAGAAGGCTGAGGACAGCACCCAGCGGCTCGGCAGGACCAACGAGGCCACTGGCAGCCCCTAATCAGTCAGAGGCGCCCGTGCGGAGCCTCTCAGGTAAGACTACAGCTGACCCACCAGCTGGGAGGAGGGACCTGTTGTTGGCAGATTCCGTAAATTCTTTGGGGCAGCAGGGAAGCGGAGGTTGGTACACTGCAATGAACTGAAAGTTACTCTCCTCCCACCAATATATAAAGGCTACACTTTAGTCACTGGCGGCCCCCAAATTACCCATAAACACTGAGACAGTGGGGGATTTGGGGGATAACCTCTTAGAAACATCCTGGATGACTGGATTAAAACACGGTTGGGGATGGATGTGGCTCAAATGGTTGGGCGTCCATCTCCCATATTGAGGGACCCGGGTTTGATCCCCGGGACCTCCCGGTAAAAGAAAACAAAAACAAAACACAGTTGGCTTAAAAAGCTTCTGATAAAATACGACCAGCATTCATGATAAAAAATTTTTACCGAACAAGGAAAAAAAGAGAATTTTCTTTGTCTACCGTGGTAGGTTGAATTACATACTCCAGAATAAAACACATTCTTAAACCCACTCCTGTGGGTGTGAACCCACTGTAAACAGGACCTTTAAAGATGTGTCCAGTCAAAGCGTGGCCACCTGAATAGGACGGGTCCTAATCCTATCACCAGAGGCTTTACAAAGAGAAAGCCGCGGGTAAGAAGCCGGAAGCCATCGGAGCTGGAGAGAAAGGAGAGGACGCGGCCAAGGGATGGGAAGGCCAAGGAACCCAAGGCCTGCGGGCCAGCCAGGACTCTACCAACCCCAGGAGAAGCAAGCCCTCTGGCCTCTGAAATCGTGAGACAATAAATCTCTGTGTGGTATTTCACATGGCAGCTGGCACACTTAGAACCTGCCAAAGAAATTCTACCAAAAACCTACAGCAAACATGTTAATTAATGGCCAAGCATTTGAAACCTTCTTCAAAGTCAGGAAAAAGACAAGAACACCTGCAACAGTCTTTCATTCACCATGGCTCTCCTAAGTCTAGCTCTGGGCAGGAAGACAATAAGAAGTACAAAACATGTGCACACTGTTACTCAGCAATTCCGTTCCTAACTATACCTGAAAGACAGTCTCATAATGTGCACAAAGAAGACATGTACAACACCGTGCACTGCAGAATGTTCTGTAAGGGAGATTCAAGGTTAAAAGGAAAAAAAGAAAGAAAGAAACACCTAAATTCCCATCAACAGGAAAATGCATAAATTGCAATATATTGCTACAGTGGAGTATAACACAGCAGACGCATCTTTTTACCTGCAGCTGCTAATAAAGAAGAGACTACCTAACTGAATACCTAGAGGATACTGAAAGGCTGGGAAAAATGAAGCTAAATCCTGGTATTTTATTTGGATTTTATCTAGATACTCCAAGAAAGCCTATAAACCAAATGGAGTCAAGTTTACCTGGATTAGTTTAGAGTCACCTTATAATAACTGATCCACTTCCATAAATATGGTCTGGACCGAGGAAAGCCCACAGGTTTCCAGAGCTTTCCTTTAAAAAAAAAAAAAAAAAACTTACCAAATTATAAATTTCCAAAGTTATACCACAGACTTCACCATGAAATTCCACCAATTAGGGGGTTTCTGATTTCAAACTGTTTACTCACTTGCAAACGAGAAAGTTGGACAAGATCATTTCTAACAGTCTTCCTGGTCTCTTAGTCTATAAAGGGGAACATAAATGAACCTATGAGTAAGTGAATTTTGTGCTGCAGTGTTTCAGAAACCCTCAGATGGGACATCAGTATTGTATATTTTTTTTAGACAAAATTCAGGTTTTCATAGCAGTGTGAGGAAAAATGATCACAACTCAATACCAGATTTGCATGTCCTTAAAAAAGCAGTTTCCACTATTAAGCTCTATCATGTAAACAACCAAGCCACCAAGTTGGCACAGATCAAAACCAACAACCAAATCCTTTGGATGGAAGCAAAAAAAAAAGTCAAAAGTGCCTTTATCCTAACTAAAATAATAAAATATGAAAGTTGAAAAAGATTGAGACAATCTAATCTAGTGGTTTACAAACTATACTCTCCATGAGTGCTCCGGAGGTCCATGAACATTTAACTCGGCTTTCTTTTCCTAACAGACTTCAAACGTAACAAAACTTTTTAAAAACACATATTCAAACGTGTTGCAATCAGCAGTTATCAACTTTTCTATGCTCGGCTTTTAAACGAGCCACAGCTTGATGCATACGTGGTTTTCTCGTCACTGCGTTTAACTTGCAAGCATCACCTAACACGTTTTGAACTATCGCATCAGCACGTGCTGCCAACCGTTCCCTTTTGTCAGTAGTTCTCAGTACAGCAGTGCTGGTAAAATTATTTGAATGCTAGTGCATCTTGCTATTATTCATAAAAATGAAATAAATATGAAAAAATGAAAGTACAAACACCAGTAATAGGAAGCATGGCTCTCACAAACTGATGAAAATTGAGACCACGAAAATCATCAGGCCTTAGGCATGACAGAAGACTCACGCCGTGGTCGGTGTGGGGTAGACTGTGAAGGAAATGTAGTCTGCTGAATACATAGCAAATTTTGCTCTCAGGGATTTTAGCATAGTGTTTTCCTCTCAGGTCCACCCTCTCCACCTCCTACTCACTCCGTAGTAAGTTACATTCAAATTAAGACCATGCAACACCATTATTCCACTTTCGCACATTCAACCTTTTATAACAGCTTTATTGAGATATAATTCATATACCATCCAATTTGTGCCTTTAAAACACAATTCAATGGTTTTTAGTAAAGTCACAGATAGGTGTAACCATCACCACAGTCAACTTTAGAACATTTTCACCCCCCTCACCCCAAAAAATCTCTTAGCCATCTCCCTCTAATCCTTCCAACTCCTCAGCCCCTATAACCATTAATCTACTTTCTGTCTCTATAAATATACCTATTCTGTACATTTCATATAAATGGAATCATACAATATGTGGTCTTTTGTAACCAGCTTCTTTCACTTAGAATAATGTTTTCAAGGCTCATCCATATTGTAGCATATACTAGTACTTCATTCCTTTTTATGGCTAAGTAATATTCCATTGTATGGATATACCACATTTTATTTACCCATTCATCAGTTGACGAGCATTTGGGTTTCTCTTCCTGACTATTACGAATAATTCTGCTGTGAATATTCAGGTACAAATTTTTGTGTGGATGTATGTTTTCCTTTCTCTTGGGTATACATGTGGGAGTGGAACTGCTTGATCACATGGTAACTGTTTAATTGTTTGAGGACCTGTCAGGCTGCTTTCCAAAGCTGCTGCACCATTTTACATTCCCACGAGCAGCATACGAGGGCTCCAATTTTCACATCTTCACCAATGCTTGTTACTGCCTGTCTTTTTCATGATAGCCATCCTGGAAGGTCTGAAGCGATATGACGTTGTGGTTTTGATTAGCATTTCCCTAATAACTAATGATGTAGGGCATCTCTTCAAATGCTTATCAGCCATTGCACATTCAACTTCTACGCATTTTTAAAGTAGGATTACATTCAAATTAGAGGACTTCCAGATTGCAAATTTTAACACACTGAGTACTGCCAATATGCTAATGTGTTCCCATTTACTGGCTTCATAATGAGTAAATTTTATAATTCTCATCTTACAAAATAAACACTAATTTCTTTTGTTTTAGTATCGGAGTTTCATAAACAAATTCATCTGACTTAAAAAAAAAACAAAAAAAAAAAACATTAAACCACTAATTTAATCATGTCTCTCATTTGTTTTTTTCCATATATGAGAAAATAAGCCAGAGACTTGAAAAAGACAAAAACGAGACTGGACTAGAGAAATAATGAGAGTCTCAGCTCCCAATCCAAGACTCTTTCTAACAAAATTAAGTGGACAACAGCAGCAGCAAAATTAATAAAAACACCTTGGGATGCATTTTTAAATACGTCCAGTACAAAAGTGATAAAACTAGAAAGTACGACAAAGAAGTGATTATCACGAACTCAGGACAGCGGTTACCCATTGTAGAGAGGACGGACACGGAGGCAGCTTCTGTGGTGCTGATGCTGTTCTGTGTCAGTAGTGATTTAACAAATGTTCACTTACTTATTCAACTGTTTAGATAGGGTGCATGGACTTTTTATTTCACAATAAAAAAGTTTAAAACCAAATTTTTGCTCACACAAAACTTACTGGCAGTGGTATGCTTATTGGTATAAAAGAAATGACTTAGAATCCACCCAAAGCTGGCATTACCTTCCCCGGATCCTTTTTCCTTACATGAACAAAGTCTGCACGGCACACCTTCATTTATTCAGATAAACCGAAGGGATGATTTCAGAGATAACCTGTTCTTCTAAGTGACTCCCCTTCGATAAGCACAATTTGCTGGCAATTTACCGAGAATTACATTTATTGCAAAATCCTAAAATCCTTGATATTTTTGGCAACTCTAAGCACAGCCCTCGGAGTTGCACCTGGTCTTCCTTCGCAGCGTGAAATTCTCGGCAGCAGAAAGGCCACGTCACAGGGACTCTACAACCCTTAATATTCACTCTGGTTGGCAGTCCGGAGCCTGCGCCCTAGCAAATTCCTCTAGAGCAGGAGAATTAGGGCTCAGCACGCCACAACAAACACGCCAACAAGGACGAGTAAGTCACGCTCTCCACACCCACCAACTCAGACTCCTGGCCCTGGCAAAGAATCACGTATTAAGGGAAGTTAAAATAATGGCTACAACGGAGACCAAAGAAATTGTTACATGGTGAGGCACAAAGTGAAGAAAAAATTGCAAGGTGCCCAGTGGAGCCATGAGTAAGTCAGGGACGCTGGCGAGAGGGATCTGGACTATTTTACTCAGCTTTCCTTTCCGTAACTACCAACCTATAATCTTGGATGTAATAAGAACCCAACTCTGCTTGCACACTGCAGTGCCTTTCAACAGGCAACCACTTCCCTGAGCACGCACACACACACACACACACACACACACACAGCCTGGTCTAGAATGAACCGAGGCATCCAGCTCGCAGCACAGCCAAGCCTGCCAGCACCTGCAGGAAGCAGGCTGTGCCCCTTACAAGCTTGAGGGGATTCTGATCGCCCATCGACTGCAGCGGAGGAAGAGAGGGGGGCAAGGACGTGCTGTGGCGCTCGTCATCTGGAGCCCTAGGAAGTCCTCCTGACCACGAGCACACGCCTGTCACCCGGCCCAAGCAACGGCGGGAAAGAGGTCTGGGGACTTTTCACAGCAAGAAGGAAAGAACTCAGAGTTACTGAGCCTCATACACAGCTCTGCCTCACTAGTTTTTCCGAGAAGCTCCGCATTATAGCGCTATCACACGCCACATTTTCTCTTTACATAGCAACAGAATTCTAGGCGTGCAGCAGAGAACTGATTGCACTTTATTATTCATCAAATAGCGTTAATAAAGCTCAACTGGGATAGGAGTAGGAGGGAGCTTTCTCGTGGACATTCAAGTAACGTCTGCAAGTTAATCACATGTACCTCCCCTTCCCAAGAAGCACTGTCCCTACCCCAACCTAGTGGCCCACGAGCCCCTGTGCAGCCCCTGCCTGTAAGCCCCTGTGCAAATACGCTAGGCCCTGACCAAGAGGTACAGCAAAGTGGACTTCCTTCTCCACAGCACGAACCGAGGGGCTCGCTGCCGCCCACTCCTCGGGCCAGGAGGCTCCGGGCCAGACGTGCTCCCCAAGAGTCCATGGCCAAGCTGAGGGGGTCAGTCTACAGCAAACCCATCTGCACACCCCACCACCTCGCTGGAGCTCTGCCTTCCTCTCCATGTCATGTCATCAGCGCTAAATGCCGCATTCAGCAGACAGGAGACCCTCTCGCGGTATCCACATACATATAAGAAGTGACAGTGACGGCTTCATCAAAGGCTCGTCATAAAAGACAAATCCAGCAAAATTAGGACCCTCAGTAAGCCATAAATCAAAATTTCATATGAAACACAAGCAGGAAAAACCAACCTGAAGGGGTAGGGGCCAGGCAGGGTGACTTTAGAATTTATAAACCCTAAGAGCAAGGAGAAACCTCTGCTCTCCATGAAATTCTAGATTGGGATGTTTTTCTTGCCTCCCAATATTATATCACAAAGATAACTGAAAAGGGGTGCCATACCATGCCTGGTTGCTGTTGCTAAGATTTCCTGAAGATACCTGAAAATAAACTAAATGTAACCTTACATAATGCATTCAAATCATGAGTCATCTACCACCAAGGGCTTGCATACTAAACATGTTGCAAACAGCTTACTTGTTAAGTAAAAGCAATCTAAGCTTTATGTTTTCTGCACTCTGCCTCCACTTTGAAGTCCCTGGCATGGTTCTGCTCAATTTCGATTTTTTTCTGCCGCAATGAGACATAGTACAGCATAGTGATTAGGGCAAAGAATCTGGAGCCAAAGTACCTGGGATTGAACCCCAGCTCTGCCACTTTTTTGGTCTTTAACTCAGTTTCCCCTTCTGTAGAATAGGGACGATAACAACAAGCATCACAGGGTTGTTTTGAGGATCATAGGACCTAATAAATATAGAGTCTAGAATCGCCCCCGGCACTTTCTCCATGCTAAGTGTTTACCATCATCCTTACTTTAGAATCAAGGGTTTTGACAGCTCCTTTGACTACCTGCTTTGGAAAAAAAAGTGTGAAATTCTATTTTATCAATGTCATCGTTACATATATTATAATTAAAGAGAACATCAGACAAATCGGTCACAGAATAACAGTACCAATCATCAGTTCGTTGCCCTTTCCAGAGGAGGGGCCAGCAAAGGGTTGGACTGCCTCACACGGCATCGCCGTTCCCGGTGGAGCCACCATGCTTCCAGAGAAGTAGTCTGCGCCAGCAGCTCCCCACGCTCCTCTCAAAAGGGTGGCACAGCCGCAGCCCAGTGCCTTTCTCGTACCCCAGGTGCCGACTCGGTCAGATCAGCGGGTGACTCACACCAAAGTCACCCCAGTGAGCACAATGCTCACACCCAAAAGCCTCACAACATCAGACAGAAATAGGGGCCACCACCAGGCGCATGGCTTCTCACTCTTCCAGACTAAGTGACACCCACCACCTGCACCAGGAGTTTCCCTTCCACCCCCTACCAACAGCTGGGGGAAGAGCTAATTGCCCTTTGAGGCTATCCAGTCTGCAGCACAGAGTATTAAAAGATGCAAACACACACTGCTCGAAACATTTTCTTCTTGGGTCTGAATTAAACACAGATATTCCAAATGAGTGAGAATATTATACTTCTCGGCTTCCACGGTAGAATTCAATTCTACCTCCTGTTCCAACTGTTGCCAGCAAAATATCTCGGTCTTCATCAGAGACTGAACTTCAAATTATTTGCTAACTCTTCTCAAAAGCTCAAATAAGAAAAGGCACCTGGGCCACACATTCTAAAGCAATGATTTAGAATCAAAGATATACGTGGACAGGATCAAACCCTTCTTTTCTTCTACTCAAGGACATCACTTCCTTCTCTTCCCTGCATCACATTTGCCCTCTCCAGTGGGTGCTTCACATCAGCATACTCAGAGGCCTTCACCTCTCCCATCTTAAAATTCTCCTGATTCTGCTTTCCAATCCCATTTTTCTCCTTTCTTTTAGAACCAAATTATTGAGGAATTGTCCATACTCACTGACTATAATTCCTTTCCTGTCATTTGCTCTTGAACCACTGTAATCAGAAATTCACCCCCATGGCCACATGTTAAGGTCATCAACTAGCTACACAATGACAAATCCAATTCTTAATCATCATCTTACTTAAGACATAGTATGGAAGCGTGGTTAGGAGCACAGGCTCTCAAGCTGGACTGCCTTAGTTCAAATCCTGGTGCTGCCTCTTATTTCTTGGGTGACACTGGATAAATCAGTTAATCTGTGCCTCAGTTTTCTCAACTGTAAAATAGGGATGATAATAATAGTGTCTACCTCATATCAGTTGTCAAGATTAAACACGTTGATATATATAAAATGCTTGGAAACACTGCCTGGAATATGGCTGTTTTCAGCATTACCCTACTCCTTGCAGCATTTCTCCACTGGCTTTTCAGAACCTCAGTTCTCCTGCTTTTCCTCCTACCTCACAGGCCACTACTTCTCAGTCCTTTGTTGGGTCCTCCTCATTCCAGGGCTGTCTTCTCTCCCTTAGTGCTCTCATCCAGTCGAATGGCTTTAAATACCATCAGTACCCTGAAGATGCCTGAATTTATATCTCCAGCCCAGACAACCCCTCTGAACTCCAGATTGGTGAATGTCGTCCATTTCTTCAGTCAACAGTATTTATTAAGTATGTTTCTTATGCCAGGCATAGGCACTGGGGGTTGAGCAGAGAACAAAATGGTACAAATTCCTGCCCCCATGGAGCTATGGTGATAATAAGGGAATCAGACAATAAACAAGATAAATAAAACCTACTGAGTGTTAGCGAGGATGCTTAGGAGGAAGATAATATGGGCAGGGGACAGGGAGATTATGTGGGAGAAGGGATGACTGCCATTACAGGTGGCACAGCCAGTGATGGCTTCATTGAGAAAGTCATGTTTGCATCAAGACCTGCAGGAAGCATCGAGTGATTCCTGCAGGGAACTGAGGACGGAGGCTCCAGGTGCAGGACAGAGCTGGCACAAGGCTGAGGCAAGAGCAGGCCTGGCCTGTCCACGTGACACCAGGGAGCCAGTGTGGCTAACGCCAAGTGACCACGGGAGAACAGGACGTGACGAGTGGAAAGGTAATAAGGGAGCCAGGTTTTGTTAGGCCTAGTAGGCCATGGTGACAACTCGTAAGAACATTTTTATCAGGTTCTGAGCAGGGATGACGTGAATCAACTTGCACTTTTTCAATCCATTTTATTGTAAAATATGACAAATATATAGAAAAGTGCACAAAACAAAAATGCACACCCCCATAAAACACCCATGCAGTCACAACTCACATCAAGAAATAAAACATGATCTCGAAAATTCACTGGCAACCCAACTTAATGACTATCTCCTCCTTCCCCACAACTAGAGTCATTATTCTCACTTTTTTTCTTGCTTCTCTTTACAGTCTTAACATCTACACATGTACCACTTTCTCTCTCTTTTGTTGCCTTCTTTTGAAATGACTTAGCAATTTTATTACTATGTTTTTAATCTGTTAAAGAGTTTCTATTTTTCCTTGTCATTTCTTCTTTAATCTGTGGGTTATGTCAAAGAATGTTGCTAAATTTCCAAATATTTTCCAGATATCTTTATGTTATAGATTTCTAGTTTAACTCTATTTTGAACAGAGAACATACTTTGTGAATTCACTCCTTAAATTTATTAAGATTGGTTTTATAGCTCAGAATATGGCCAACATGATGGATGTCCACATGTACTTGAAAAGAACATGTGTTCTCTGGAGTTGGGTGCAGGTGATGTAACTGTTATTGGTTGATATGCTGTTCAGATTTTCTATATTCTTACTGATTTTTTTTTCTTGATTATTGAGACAAGAATATTGAACTATCCAACTAAAATTGTGGATTTATCTATTTCTTTTTTCAGTTCTATTGGTCTTCCCATCATGCATTCTGAAGATCTGTCATTAGATTCATATGCATTTAAAATTGTTATATCCTTGGTGAATTGACCGCTTTGTCATTACGTAATGTTCTTCCTTATCCCTGGTAATATTTCTTTTTCTGGTGTCTACTTCGTCAGATATAAATATAACAACTCCTGATTTCCTTTGACTGGTGTTTGAGTGGAATATTTTTCTATATTTATCTATGTTCTTATATTTAAAGTATGTTTCTTACAGAGAGCACATAGTTAGGTATTGCTTTTTAATTCAATCTAATACTCTCTGCCTTTTCATTAGATGATTTAAATTACTTAAATGTAACGTAATTATCAATATGTTGGATATGCATCTACCATCCTGCTCCTGATTTACTTGTTCCATCTGTTCTTTTTTTCCTTTTTTCTCCTTTCCTTTTATATCAACAGTTTTTATGATTTCATTTTATCTCCATTACTTGATTAACAGCTACATTGCTTCATTTTAATTTTTTAGTTATTGCTTCAGCATCTACAATATACATTGTTTACTTATCAGAGTCCACCTGCAAATACTAACATTCCACTTCACATAAGGTGTAAAACTCTTACAACAGTATACTTCCATTTGCAACCTCCTGACCTTTGTATTACTGCTGCCATATAGTCTACTTCTACATATGCTATAAATCCCACAATACACTGTTATTATTTTTCTTTAGACAGCCACTTGTTGTTTAAAAAGATCAAAAATTAGAAAAAATGTCGGTTTTTATTTACTCACATTTTTACCATTTCCAGTGCTCTTCTTTCCTCCATGTAGATTCAGACACCCATCTGTCATTTTCCATCTGCCTGGTGAACATCACTTAAAATTTCACGTAGTGCTAGTCTGTTGGCAATGAATTTTCTCAGCTTTTATTTATCTGAAAATGTCTTCATTTTACCTGCATTTTTGAAAGAGGTTTTTCTCTAGGTAAGAATTTAGGTTATTTAGGTTAACAGGTTTATTTGTTTGGGATTTTTTTCCAATACTTTAAAGACATCACTCCATTGTCTTCTGCCTTGGGTAGTCTTAGCATGAGAAAGCAGATGACATTCTTATCTTTAGTCTTCTGTTTGTAGTATTTCTGTTTTCCTGGCATGCCCTCAAGATTTTCTCTTTATCTTAGGTACTCAAAAATTTGACTACTATATGCCCAGGTGTGTTTTTCTATATATTTATCTTGCCTGGGGTTCTCTGAGCTTCTTGAATCTGTGGTTTGTTTTTTTCCGTTAATTTGGGGGAAATTCTTGCCTACTATTTTTTGAAATATTTCTTCTGCCTTATTATTTCTCTCTTTCCCTTCTGAGTCCAATTGTAGGTACATTAGACCGTGTGTTACCCCACATATCTCAGATGTGCTATTCTATTTTTGTTTGCTGTTGCTGCTGTTGTTGTTTGTTTGTTCTGGGGGGGAGGTTCCCATTCTTGTTTTTGGTCTGGGGGTGGGTTCCCATTCTTGTTTTTGGTCTGGATGACTTTTATTGGCCTATATTCAAATTCACTGATTCTGTAACCTAAATTGTCCAGTCTGCTCATAAGTCCATCTGCACTAGTTTTCTATTGCTGCATAATAAATTAGCCCAAAATTTAGCAGCTTAAAGCAGCAAACATTTATTCTCTCAGTTTCTGTGGGTCAGGATTCAAAAACATCTTAGTTTGTGGTTCTGGCTCAGGGTCTCTCATGAAGTTTCTAGCAATATATCATCCAAGGATGACCCACTTATATAATGCTGATTGTTGGCAAGAAGCTTCAGTTCTTCTCCAATACGGGACCCTCTACAGATTGCTTGAGCATCTCCAACACATGATGGACAGATTCTCCAGAACATGTGATCAAACAGAGAACAATGCAGAAGCCACACTGAATTTTATGATGCAGCCTCAGAAGTCACATACTGCCATTTCTGCATTGGTTAGACAGGTAAGCCCTGTTTAGTGTGTGTAAAGGGAGTACACAGGAGGGAATACTACAAGTCAAGGATTATTAGGGGCCATTTTAGGAGCTGGCTATCATCCTACTAAAAGAATTCTTCATCTCTGGTATTGTGTGTTTTTTACTTTTTGTGTTTTTTTTTCCATTTCTAGCATTTGCAGTTGATTAATTTTTATAATGTCCATCTCTCTCCTAAAATTCACCAGCACTTTATGCTGATTGTTCACCTCTTCCCCTGGGCCCATTAACATAGTGATCATAGTTATTTTAATGTCCCTCTATCATAGTTCCAATACCTGGGACATCTCCTGGTCTGCTTCTGTTGACTATTGTATTTCTTGACAATGAATCTTTTTTTTTTTTTTTCTCCCCCTTGCTCTATTTTTTTGAATCTCATAATTTTGTATTGAGTACTACACATTCTGTTTTAAAAAACTAGAAAGACTGAGGTGAATACTATTTACCACCAGGAACGGGCACGCCTCTTCTGTCAGGCCACTGGTGTGGGAAGTTGAATCAATCTGGCATCTAGCACCAGGTTAAGCTCCGTTTGGGTTTTGTTGTTTCTATGGTCACCTACAACGCTCCACAGACTTCAATTCCTCCAGTGGAAATATCACTACCTGGTGCTGAGTTTGAGGCTTGGAGTGACTTTTCTCATTATTCCTTCTCCACCCTCAGCTTTCAACAGGCCCTACACATCTGTGCCCCACAGACCATATTTTTCCATGCTTCTCCCCCTCACCTGGCAATACAGTACTAGTGATCTTTTTACCTGGTATAAAGCTCAGAGTGGGGCAGGAGGGTTTCTCATTTCTTGTACTCCGACCTTGGTGTTAGACAGCCCTGTGCACCTGTGTCAGGGATGGGGCTTCTCAGTATTCCTTTTCTATCCCTCATTGATAAGCAGGGCTATTTAGATTTACTTTATCTGAAAACCTTGTTTAAATAACTTGAGACTTACAAAGACATCTTTCTCCAGAGAAGACTGACATCTGCTTCAACCTGGCACCTGACCACAATTTAATATCAGGTAATGAGGCCATTTTTAGTGGGGCTTAAGGCCCTGTGACAGCAAATCTATTGGACTATTTTCAGTTCACTCTTATTCCTGTTGGGTAGTCCTCCAGGCTATCAACCCCAAGGACAGAGATTTCCCTTGGGCAGGTCCTGTATTCCAACTTTTCTCCACTGTCTCTTAAATCTGTCAAAATTGCTTCTCAGTCTTTCAGCAATCTTCTCTGGACTAAGTATACATCCCTGAAAAATGTAGTCCCAGATTCCAAGCTCACCTTTGTAGATTTTCATATTCTCCCAGATCTTGGCCAGTAATTCTTCACCATCACATTAGCTATCTAATGCCATTAAGCAGCTTTTTAAAATACTTTGTCTAATTTTCTTAGTTGTCCTCAGCAGGAGGTAGGTCCAAATTACCTAGTCCACCAATACCAGAAGCAGAAGTTTTATGACTTGTGTTTAAACAGAATAACTCTGCGTGCCATGTGGAAATAGATAAGTGCCAAGGACAGAAGCAAGAGGACCAATTAGGATGCTACCATAATAATTCAGATGAGAGACGGTGTCTTGGATCAGGAGGGTTGCAACAGAGGTGGGGAAAAGTAGTCAGAGATCCAACTATCACTACCTATTATACATCTCCACTTGGATGTCTACAAAGTATTTCAAATCTCACATCTCCAAACCCATACTCTGCCTCTCTCCCCTGAAAACTATCCTTCCTTTAGTCTTCTCAATTCCAATAAGTGGCAACTCCATCCGTCAAACTTCTTAGGCCAAAAACCATGAAGTCAGCTTTAACATCTTTTTCACTCTTATTCAACAGCAAGTCCTATTAACTCTATACTTGAAATATATCGAGAATCCAACCTCTTCTCACTCCTTCCATTGCTGCCATTCTGATACAAGCCGCTACCATTTCTCACTTGGATTACTGCAATATCCTCCCAACTGTTCTCTTTGATTCTGCCTTGGTCCTTTGCATTATGCTTCCTCCGCCCAAATCCCCCCCATCCAGTCTATTCTGGCAGAGAAAGTGATCTTGCTAAAATGTAAGTCAGATCACATAACTACTCAGCTCAAAACTTCTGATGGAGCCCATCTCTCTCAGAGTAATGGTCCAATGTCATATAATAGCCCAGGAGGTCCAACACAATCTGCACCACCCCTCCACCCAGCACCTCAAGTACCTCTTTGACCTCAACTCCCTCCACTCGTTACCTAGTCACTCAGCTCCAGCCGTACTGGCCTCTCTGCTATCACTCAAACATGCCCGGCACACCCCTGCCTCAGAAAACTTGCAGTAGCTGATCCTTCCACCTGGAAAGCCTTTCCCCAAAACCCTCACTTCCTCCATGTCAGTTTTGAAGTACATCTTCTTAATGAAGACTTCCCCAGGGTTCACAGAGAATCGCCACCAGTCCCAGCTTCCTCCTGGCTTTAGTTTCCTCCACAGCCCTTTTTGCCATCTACCATACTATAAGTTTTACTTGCTTACTTATTCACTGCTATCTCCTCATACTAGGATATAGGGTCCCTGTGAGGAGAAATTATATTCACTGATACACCTCCAAAATCTGGAACAAAGTCCAACAAAGAACTATTTGCTGAATAAATGAATGACGTAGTCTTTAAACTTCTCTATCTTTTATCTTGCATTCCATAAATAATTCTCTCAAAGTTCTGGGGTGTCCTACATTAACAAAAAGAAAAAAATCATTTAATCCTAAGAGAGATATTTGTATGTTTTTCAGCATTCTGCTATTATATTTATCACTTATAGACTATTCCAAGGGATTAATTTCAATATTTTTAATAGGAGTAAATTTTGAATCTATTTCTTCATCTCTGAGAAACACTTTTCTAAGGAATAAAAGACCACGCATGAATCCAGTCTCCTGGCACTCAGAGTTTTTTCTTTTATTAATACCAGATGACCAGAATACGGTATACTTGTATTTCATGGGTTGAGGACCTTATAAAATCAACACTGCCAAGGTACACTTGAATATCATACCCTTGATTTTTCTCAAAGATCACCATATGAAAGAGCCCATAGGAAAAATATTTTTTAATTTACTGAAGAGATACTATCAAGAACTCAGTTTACATTATTCATTGCCCTTGTATGAAGCCCCAAAGAAATACCTTTAAGAATTTAATGCCAAGGAAAAAATTGTTTCCACAAAAATACATCAGATATTATGGCTAGCATATTTACTTCCTTCTTTACTTGATACTGACTCTATACTTAAATTTTATTAATATTAACTCATATAATCCTTGGTTGAGAGATACTTCAAATATTTTTCACAAAAAAAGATTGGAAATATAAAAATAGATACATGTACACATATCACAACTAGGATGGACAAACGTCCCAGTCTGGCCCAGGATGTGGGACTTTCATTGAAAAAAAAACAAAAATCTCAGGCAAACCTCAGTGAATTCATTAAATGATTCTTCACACATGAACCAGTTCAGATCATGCAAGAAGCAGATGCTAAGACAAAACCAGACATGCAAGCAATTTACTGGAAGGAACACCTGCAAAGGATAAAGGGGGGGGGAAGGAGGAGTAGGGAGGGACATGATGCAGGTCTGACACCTGTGGGAGGAGGAGGGCAGGAAGGAGGGCGAGGGAGGAGGAGCCTCAGGCTGCAGCGCAGCCCTGGGAACTTTGTGGCAAGGCGGAGAGAGGGGCCGGGGAAGGAGCAACGACTGGCCGGCAGAGGAGTCCTCAGCCAGCCAGGAATGGCCCACCGCGAGCACCCCGCAGCGAGGCGGTCATCCAATAGTCTTCTCCCAGGGGTTCTCTGGAAGGGAGAGCCGAGTGGCACACCTCCGTGGCTGCCACCACGCATTTTTTGCCACTATTAACTCAATCCAGTACATCAGAGAAAGTACCATTTTGAAAAGGAGTATTTTCATATTTTACAAATAATTAAGGTCTCTTCTTGCCCATTCTAAATTAAAACCAAAATAGCTAGGTACCAAGGGAAAACAAGTAAAATTCATTTTATTACGTATGTTTACTTTGCTTTCCACAAAGAACCTTAATTGGACAAACCTGACTCAACTGATTTTTCACGTAGTTCAGTAATATTCTAAACGCACTTGAGGAATAATAACAGGAACAGTGTTGTGAAAGCTTTTATAACATTCTTTAACCGAACTGTTTTCCAAGTCTACAATTAAATTTCAATCTCGCTAGGAACGCTTATACACTGTTGGTGGGAATGCAGAATGGTACAGCCACTGTGGGGGACTGCTTGGCAGTTCCTAAGGAAGATGAATATAGACTTGCCATGTGACCTCGCAATACCATTACTAGGTAGATACCCAGAAGAACTGAGCAGTGACACGAACAGACATCTGCACACCAATGTTCATAGCGGCGTTATTCACGGTTGCCAAAAGATGGAAACAACCCAGGTGCCCATCAACTGATGAATAAATAAATTGTGGTGTATACACACGACAGAATATTATTCAGCTGTAAGAAGAAATGAATTCGTGAAGCATATGACAACATGGATGAACCTGGAGGACATTATGTTGAATGAAGCAAACCAGACACAAAAGGACGAATACTGTATGATTGCACTGTTATGGGCTAAATATATTGTGTAAACTCATAGAGTTAATAATCAGAATACAGGTCACCAGAAAATAGAATGAGGTTAGAGAATGGAAAGCAGAATTGGTTAAAAGGTTGTTTGCAAATCTTTGAAAATGAATAGAAATCGTGAAAGCATATCATGGGGTTTATAATTAGCAGTACTATTGTATGGGTATGACAGTGGTTGAAAGGGAAAGTCTAGAAGAAAAGCTAAAGGCTGTAGCATGGTACTGTATATGGCAGTAAAACCTCATGTAAAACACAAATATGGGTGATATTGCATAAATAATACTGTTTTTATAAAATATAAATACAAATATACTAGAGAGAAGGAAAAAGAATAGCAGCTATGTACGGCAGGGGAAGCATAAAGAGACTGCGAGGTGATGAGTTCTGTTTATTATTATTATTATTGGAATAATGAAAGTGCTCTAAGAATGACTGAAGTGAGGAATGCACAATTATGTGATTATACCAAATACCACTGATTATACACTATGGATGGATTTATGCTTTATTAATAAGTATCAATAAAATTGATTTGTTAAATTTTTTTTTAATCTCTCCAAAATGAAGGTATTCCATAACAGTAAAATAACTTAAAGGGTTACTCAGCTGTTACAATATCAATGTTAACAGAGTGAACCAGTAAATCACAAGACCTGCAGAGTTTTTTAAAAGCCTTTATTAAATCATCACTTTGGTAAGTTATTTCCCCTCTGTGGCTAAGAATCACAGGCAGCAAACCAAACTCACATGGCTCAGCAGATCAGAATCTCTAATAAAATTAGCACTGCCAAAGAATGCCCTATAATCACTCACGACCAACGGAACCCCTGTAGCCTGTGTGAAAGCCATATTAGAAACATCTTCCCAACACTCTGACCAAGTAAGAATAGTACAACTAAGATATCAACCATTTCAACGTCTTACTGATTATTCTGGACCCTTTAGTCAAGATTCTAAGTTAATTCCATA
This sequence comes from Cabassous unicinctus, assembly GCA_029593785.1. NCBI lineage: Eukaryota > Metazoa > Chordata > Mammalia > Cingulata > Chlamyphoridae > Cabassous > Cabassous unicinctus. Next base: position 33,404 of record JAQZBX010015353.1, read on the forward strand.
GTTTCTCCTCTTTCAGGCAAACACCAAGCAAATATTTCTCTCTGCAAAATGTTCGTGTTAACTTCACAGCCTCGATGGAGACCTCGCTTCTTATAAATTAGTTTCAACTATACAGCTGCTTTCACCATAGTTTTCTCTGTCTCCACATTTAAAACTGCTAGCCTTCTCAAAGCTGAATTTCTTCAGATTTCAGATTTCCTAATTTTACTTTTTAAAACTCACCTGTCGTATGGCAAGGAGGGATTTTAAGTTTGCAGATGGAAGTAAGTTTGCTAATCAGCTGACCTTAAAATAGATCACCCTGGATTATATGGGTGGGATCAAGGGACTCACCACAGGGGTCCCTCAGAAGCGGAAGAGTAAGACAGAAGAGTTAGAAGACACGGTCCATGGTCCTTACTGACTGTGAAGATGGAAGGGAACCATAAAATGCAGGCAGCCTCTAGAAGCTGGAAAAAAGGCAAGAAAGCAGCTTCTCCTCTAGCGCCTCCAGAAAGGAGCCCTGTCAACACCTTGCTTTCAGCCCGGCGAAGCCCACTTCAAACTTCTTAACTACAGAACTATACGATGTTTGTGTTGTTTGAAGCCACTGCATTTGTGGCCATTCGTTACAGCAGCAGCAGCAAACTAATACAGTCAACTCCCTGCTTCGGAACAAAGTCAGACACTGAACATGAAGACAGAAGTGGCTCCTGCCATGAGTAAGAGCTAAAACAGGTGCCGTTTTTGGTTCTTTTCAGCTCTAAGAGTCTGTAAACAAATATATTCTAACTCCTGGACATGAGATGGTTTGGGACAAGGCACCCCAAAACGTCCATAAGCCAGTGATCAGACTCCAGCTTGTTCCCTGATTTCTGCTGACAACTCGCTGTGACTCTGCTCTGTAAAATAGAAGCTCTGGGCTCTCTGGAAGTATTTCACTTGACATCATTTGTAATGATGTAATATGAGATGATAATATAAAACAGCTTCTCCTGGGAAGAAAGGGACAGCTATAACTTTTAAACATGTGTTGAATCTCTGTCGTGAACTAGACAATATGCCAGAGCAGTACTTTTAAAATAGTAGGCAATAAAATCAAGAGACTGGGTCTTGATCAGATTTTTAAGTAATAAATAGAATTTAATAAAACAGAAAATATAAGAAATTATCAGACATAGGGTAAGTATTGTTTCATGATTTTTTGTGTCAATTGTGTGTAGGGTGTGTCTGTGAAAGGTGTGTGAATGTGTGCACACTGGGTCACCATCCAAAATATAGTTCTCTCTATAGGTCACAGTCCAAAAAGTGTGAAACTGCCATGTTAGAGAGGACAGGGACACAAGACAGACTTGCACAAACGCACACTGCAATACAGTGTTTAGCAGAATTGTATTATACACAAGTTACAACATTGACACTTGTTCGTTATGTAACTTCAAGGAAGATATAAATATCTTGTCATCTCAGAGTCTCTGGAGACTTTATTTTAGCCCTTATATGCATAAAGTTTTTCATCAAAAGAATATTTTTATGAAATGTTAATTTTCAATAAAAATTGTTTCAGAAAGCGATGGCACATTTATGAATAGCTTAAACTAGTCTGCAACCACAAAATTTAGTACTTCTGCAGCATCTAACAAAAATCAGGCAGCATGCCTAAAAAGGAAAGTTAGCTAACTGTTTCTCCTATCTTTTAATTAGGATCATAGAATTTGCTGAATTAGTCTTAACTCATATATGCCATCATTTTTGTGCATGTTCCCTTTTAGTTTTCATCTTTTGGAAATGAAAGGTGATAATTCTGTTAAGTCTCTCCCTATTTAGGAACCCACTTTTTCATTTCAAATCAGCACACAGCTTATGTGGGGGGACTTGACTGCAAGAGTTCCTCTCGCCCCTGAATCATCGCTCTCTTTCCTGGATCATTCCCATCAACAGTTCCTTGACCCCTTACTGCCTCCAGCTGCCACCCAACTCTTCTGACAACCAACATTTAACCAGCCCTAAATTTTCCACAAATTTGATGACAAAAGCACCCCAAAATGTAGCCATCCATTATCAAGATACAGATAAAAATGTTCACCCCAAAGGAGCTAAGTCAGACTTCCCTTTCGGGTGATCTCAACCCACTAACCAGGACTTTGAGGAAGTAGCCACTGCACTGATCACGTCTCCATCTTAACGAACCATGGTCCACTGTACTTTTTCATAGGTTTCACTACTTTCTTTCCACAAGGATACCAAAAGGACTTTACAAAATAGACCATGTCCAAATTTTTACGTCCCATGCCTATAACCTTCCGCTCATGTTCCCAGTGCAGCAGTACTATTGAAAAACCCGAGGTCACCCACCATGCTTGCCTCGGTGAACCCATGGTGCTATCTGGGGATCATGTCTTTTTTGCATAAAACTTGTAGTTAATGATCAGTTCAGAATTTCACCTGAGACTGATACCAAGAACATCAATCTACAGTTTGCAGAATTTGGCTGCCCTGTTTTCTACGACCTCTCCTTTCTCTACAGACCTCAATGACTAAAGACAATGGTCCCGCAACCTCCAGTACAGATTCTGCAAAAATCCTAGGAGCAATTTGCCTGGATCAGCAGACCAGCACATTTGGAACTTACCATCCCCTTGCTTTTCCTGGGCTTCAACTCTCTTACAAATACATTTTTACTCTGAACATCCTTCTCTTGGATCAAGAAAGCAGAATGGGAGTTGAATACTCTCTTTCTATCCTCAGTTACAGACTTGAACCAAATGAGAGAATCTTTGTAAAATACCAGCCACAGTGCTTGGCACTACATTGGTACTCAAAAGAATGTGTTGTCTTCCTTTCCCCATTTCACCAGCAGCAGAAAGAACCTTATTCATTTTTCTCCTTGGCCTAAATATACCCAAAAAGAGATGGCGCTTGTTGGGTTGTCTGCATTTTGAAAACTGCACAAGTCTCACCTCTCTGGGATATTTATCCTTTCTGCCTCCACCCTTACAAGTCGGTACTGCCCCTTCAATAAACGCCCTCTACATGCCCCCGGGGCCTCACAATCTACACACACACACAAGCACACACACCACGTAAGGCTGCAGTTGCAGCTTCCAGCAGAAGAAGGAAGCTGCTCCTGTTTCTTTGCCGGAATAGCTGTCCTCCTCTGACTAGGAAGGTCATCCTCTTGGACACAGCCCACAGCCTCAGGAGGGACCCACATGGCGTGAGGGGGAGAACACCACACGGGGCTCCAGAGCACCTGCCAACCAGCCGGGCAGCAGATGCAGCAAGCAGACTTCTCCCCGCCACTCCCATTCCATTTGTCTATGAGCCCTTAGCCCTCATTAGCCATTACAAATTTCAGAGAACCACATGAGAGAGTATCAACAACAACAAGAGCACAAAGCTCCACGAAGCACACTTGAGCCTCACAACAAACCTAGCACGGAAGGCTCTACTCTTGTTTACATTTTACCACCGAGGAAACCAAGAGTCACAAAGTTGCTTGAGTGGCAGAGCCGGACTCCAACCAAGATGCCATCCGTGCTCACCCTGTGCGTCTGAGAGGCATCACTTACTGAGCACCTGCTCAAGGGCGTCACACACGAAACACTGCACCTGCGACGTCTCCTTCAGCCTCAGAACCACCTCACGTTTTAGAGATGAGTCAGCAACACGCAAATTCACTAAAGGTCTGACGCAAATTTAAGTGGTGATAAACATTAAATAAAAGCTGTAGGATATCAAAGCCCGTAATCCCAACCACTGAAACTCCTGAGATACATCTTGACGGGATGTTTAAATAACACAATAATAGGCGCCAACATTTATCAGGTGCTTATTATATGCCAGGCAATGTGACATGGTCCATAAATAAGCGACCTCACTAACCCCCCAAATACCCCTAAGTAAAAACTACTATTCAGCTGATTTCATAGATGAGGAACCTGAGGGCCAGAGAACTTAATAAATTTTAGAAACACAATAAAGTCTATATATTGAGTCAAATCCAAACGCTCTGACTCAAGAACATAAAAATAAACACTGCACTTACCACTTCTGCTTAGAAGAAACTGCACCTGGGAATTTGGCCTATAAGCATTTATCTGCACCCTGAGAAAGGTGATTGCTCTGTCCTTTAATGAAATAAAGTTTCAGCATAAACAGATTTTTTATTTATTGTTTAATAACATATGTTGTGGCCAAAACCCAAAACTGTGAATAAAACTGAGGTCCAGGGAACAAAAGTCAAGACGGGAAT
>JAQZBX010015354.1:0-37620 GCA_029593785.1 Cabassous unicinctus
GTTGTAAGACTTCAGGAAGGAAGAGAGAACAATCCTGCAGAGGCTATACCAAATTCTAAGGTGAAAAGAGCCATTATGTATTTATTCAAAGGCATGAAACAAGTATAGAATGGCTGGATCCCAGAAAGCTAAATAAAGCCTCCATAAATTAGGTAAGTGTGGGCAGGGCCAGACAACATAGGAACTGGGTAGTCCATGTTAAATATTTTGGAATATAGCCTAAATGCTATATGAAGCCATAGAAGGGTTTTAATAAGAGGCATTGTGTGTTCCATAGTAGGACTTCCTTGGTAAATGACTTCAAGCCATCCAAGAAAGGCTCTCAAGAACATGCACAGTACACACATTCACTTGTGGTCCTTTCTCAAAGGGAAATGAACACCTTCTCAGTCAAGAGGTTCTGGGCTGTAAAATGGTTTAGGGCAGAGAATTCTATTGTGATACCCTACTAGGACCACTTGAGCTAGTTTTCTGCCAAGTAAATTGAACTATTTCTTCAATACAGTAGAAATAACATATGTGTTAGTTTCTGTGACAGTCTGAATTTGGTGAATCTCAAAAAGAGATTATGTTCTTGAACTAATTCATTCCTGTGGATGTGGGACCCTTTTAATGGTACTACATCAGTGAAGCATGACTCAGGTTGGGTCCCTGCACTCTTACTGGAGATTTATAGAAATGGAGACACAGAGAGAAACAGACAGGGAAAAGAAGTCACCATTTTTGAGTATTGTTAGCAGCCAAAGCTTAAGCACAAGCCCCCAAGAGGCTGGGCCCATGGAGCAGCTCATGGTTGAAGAGATGAGCTGTATGCCTGATAAGCCACAGTTGAATTCAGGAAGAAACCAGAACAGCAGAGACTGAGAGAGGAGGCCCAGAAAGAGAGAAGCCCAATGTGTCATCATCCACAGCTGGGCCCCAGAAGACTGTAGATTCTGGAGGGGAAGGCAGGGACCTCAGCAGAGATTGAACACCATCTTGCTTCCCCACATGGCAGAACACCAGGATTACCAGTAGGTGACTTTGGTGAGGAAGCATCTCTGCTGATGCCTTGACTTGAACATTTCATGGTCCTGGAACTGTAAACTTTTACTCTTACTAAAATTCCCATTAGAAACTCCAACACATTTCTGGCAGTCCTATGGGCAAACTAAGACAGTTCCCTATCTTTTTAACCCCTTAGGGTCCACATGATCCAGGACCCCTTCTCAGAGATATCTGTACACACACACACAAAGACCTTGATTACCTACATGGCACTGTGGTTAATGTCATTAATTGCTTCCTTCTTGTTACATATGGCCACCTGACTTGTTACATATCGCCAATTGACTCTGGGAATTCAATTTCAGCTGCAGCTTCCTATCATCTCTAGTGTACTTGTGGTAGCCATGGCAGAGCTTTACAATAATAATGAAAATCCCAAAAATAAAGAATTTCTGAAGACCTGGAAATTAGGGCCCTTGAATCCCTTGAAGGAACAAGACGAGGGGTGTGAAGTCTATGATTATGGAGTAGATGGCAAAGGAGATTACACATAATGGGTCATTCACATTATCTCAATTGTCATGAACTTTAGACCTCCCAGATGTGGTAAGAGGAAAGCTCCTATCTAAGGCAATTCCTCATTGCCTTAGTTAGTGGGAAAGAACCACTTTTCATGGTAAGGAAGCTTAGGGGAATTTGAGTTTCAAAGTTCTAAGACTTGTCTTTATCTGCCCAAATGTCTCCTACCTAGATCTCAGGATCTCACTTCTTTCTAGTTGATACTCTTATCTTTCCATTAAATGCCTACCAAAGGCCAACTATGTATTTGGACTGCAATTCAATTCTGCAGCCTTAACAATCAGGCATGGCCTAAGTCCTCAACAATATCTTCTCTAGGGACATGGGAGATGAAGGACTCCTAAGACACACTTTAGGCTTACTGGCTGCCTGCGTGTTTCAGGTGAATATATATTGATTTCAATATTAGTATACTCAGTGGCCTATGCAGATTTATAATTTCTATTTTCAGGCCTCTGTGCTATAGATATTTGATTTTTTGATACTTTGATCTCTTGTATTTCATACCATGACACCCTGATAGCCCTGGATATCGTAGGTTACCAGAGCTTCATTTCTCTCCAGGAAGAGATTCATCTATCTGTTTATCAAATACATGAGCATTTCTGATCCATCTTACTATTTGTCTCTTGGCACTACCTCTATTACCAGAATGAGTTATCAACTCAACAAGTAACAGATGTCCCACATAAGGTGTGTAATTTTAAAAGGGTTTAATAAGGCAACTTTTGCAAAGGAATGCATATGTTATAGGGGAATCCCATGGAATACTGTAATAAACCAAGGGCTAGGCAGGTTTAAAGAGGTGTCTAGATAAGGGTTGAGAAAGGATTTGGAGGGCAAATGGAAAATGTCCAGCACAATATAGACAATGAGAAATTATGTACAAATATGTAGTACATATTTTATGGGTTTAGTTTACACAAATGTTTAGTTTAACTTTTTCACAACCTTAAATGGAGTAAGAAGGAAAATACTGACTAATCAGAGTTTTCACAGGGTATCACAAACTTCAATATACTATTTTCCATCTTGTTAATAAAGAACTGATTTTTCAATGCCCATTTTTTAAAAATGATCTTGTTTGCCATTCCCCAAGCTATGAAATCCTGAGGGGTTGTAGATTCCTACAGGATCGAAAAACTGACATAAAAGATTCTGTGACCAGCAGACTTGATTATTCCAGTGATGGTATGACTCATAATTTTAGGTAAATTGTCTTCTTCATATGTTAGATGTAGATGAAAAATTCTATTTGTTGCTGACAACCTTCCAATAGACATTTACATGCTAAGTTATGTCAAGTGCTAAAACAGAGGGCCTCTTTTCAAATATCTGTACCACTGTAATACCAGTGTTCTACTATGGTCTAACATTATGTATTATAAATGATAGAAGTTTTAATTACACACAAGGAATTAAGAACATTATATGCAATATTTCATTTAAATTTCCTACACAAATAAAAGGAAATTATTATTATTCCTATAAATAGATGGGATAACCAAGATTTACAGAAATTGTAAAGTTTCCCAGGATCAGAGCAATAGAAATTTTTGGCAACAGAATTCAAATTGAGATCTGTTTAAGTTCAACTTAATAAATGTATAATTTTAGGCAATGTGTTTCGTATTTGTTAGCTCCTTGATTATTCACTGCATTGCAACATAGGCAAGACTGCTAAAATAAATAATAGCCATATAAATATAAAAATTATAATACAATGGTATTTATTTCAGAATTTCTCAGTCATGCTCTATAGACAAACTGCATCTGAAGCATTTGGTCTGCTTGAAGGAAAGCAGGTTCCTGGGCCCCACCCACAACATACTAATTTATAATGGTTGGGTTGGGAAACAGGTGATTTTAATATGTCCTGAATTTAAGGACCAGTTTTAACTTGAGTATTTACCACCTTCCAGGCACTGCTCTCAGCCCTTGCACAGTATTCTTCCATTAATCTTTAAAACAACTGTATGGAAAGAAAAATATTCCGTTTCACATATAAAGAATCTCGCTAGTGCTTTCTTTAAGTCCGCACATCCTGTAAACAATGTAGACAGTACATGCCTGGAGGTCAAATACATTTTGTATGTTACCCCAGCTCTCTCTAGTTTGAGCAGTTATCTCTGATTTCTCAGACATATATCCTATCCATCAAGACATGTAATGATAGACTGGCAGCTGCTATATGAAAACCACCTTCGTTATAAACATACTCTATGTGAGAAAACAAACGACCTGTTATTTGGTCAGGCTATTTTGTGGGCAGGTTTCTTTGTTCCTTTCTATATCTATCTGTGAAGAACACAAATAGCCAGAGATTACTTTTGCTGGGAATATAATTACTATGAAAAAAGTTCAATTTTTTGAAATTTTACAAAGAAATGCTCACTATTGCAGAAAAAATTGCATACACACAAAATATATTTATGGAAGGTGTTTTCAAACAAATCAATTTTATTGATACATATTGATAAAGCATACAATTTATCCAAAGTGTACAATCAAAGGTTTTGGTATAATCACATAGTTGTGTGTTCATCATTTCAATCATTATTAAAGAATTTTCATTATTTCAATAATAATAAACACAAAACAGATAAACAAACAAGAAAATTCCTCACCTCTCAATCTCTCTGTTTGCCCCACTGTACACAGCTGCTATTTCTAACTATTCTTGCACAATTTATTTATTTGTTTATTAAGCAGTTTTATTGAGATATATTCACATACCATATGATCTATCCAAAGTGTATAATCAATGGCTTTTAGTATAATCACAATGTTGTGCATTCATCATATCGCAAAATTTTAGATCAGAATTGCCTAGAAATTCAAAATTGGAAGAACATTTTCATTTGTTCTGTTTGGAACTTTATCAAAAATTTGTCAACTTATCAGGAAAATCATTTCACCAATGTAAATGTCACTCTTGCTATTTGAGTCACCAATATATTCACATTGATTCTACATAGATGTATATCTGATTATTTCCTTAAATTTCCCAGCATCTACATATTGAAATTCACATATTACAGCTATCATATGATAATCGTATTAAGAACTGCCCTCCTTTTATATGACATTTATATCACATTTTCATTACAGAGAGGATACTTCCATGCATGTATGCATGAATGTATATATATATGTATATACTTATATTTACACTTGTAGGTAGTTACATAATTGACAACTTTTGTTTGAGAAGTATACAGGAGGCATTAAAAAATGTCTGTTATATAAAGGATATTTTTGAATGTGATAGGTCTGAGAATTATTGCTGCAAAGAATAACAAATTGGGATAAGTTCTGTTTTCAGAATTATGTTTATGGCTAATTAGACAGACTGTGGAATAATGCTATGTTCCTTGGGATTAAAACTAAAAAGACCTACATTTGGTTCACTTAAGATATTGGGATAGACTCACTTGTTTGTCTCCACTGTATAATTTCTCCCTAACTTTCTATCTGGTTTTCTACCCTAGGAATTCTGGTGATTGCACCAAAGGCCTTCTCAACAATCAGAGAGGAGAACTTCCTTTGTGGTTGCAGAAGGGGAGAATGTCATTACCTGGTGAACCATGGGGACCTTCCTAACTATCAGAGATCTTCATAACTTGTCTATTCCATGCCAAGAAATTGGGGAAGCTTGTTATATGGTGTCTAAAGTTAAATATCTCATCCCAATTTGTTTTCTCCCAGAAACCAGTTTTTTTTCTTAAAAACACTAAACGTTGTCTGAAAATCTTCCCATATGTGTTTATTTGTTAACTATGCATCTCTCCCTTCTAGACTTCTTACTTCATAACACTAAGGCTCAATATTGTTATCCTCACTGCTGTATCCCAGGGCCTAGATTGGAACCTGAGGCACAAGAAAATTTTTCTGAAAAAAATTAATACACTCCCAGCAGCAATATGATATTCTTGTTATTAAAAAACATTTTACAGAAATAAATATTTGATGGTCAAAGAACTACCTTCAACTGCCTGATACAGGCAGCATTCCTGCTGACATTTTCTACCTCTAAGATCTATAGCCTTGAGCACAGCTTATGGTCCTGCCTCAGAGAAAGCCCTCATTTGATATCTAATGAGGGAATTTACTCTCCTCTACGCCATTTCCAGGTGAGGTCTCTTTCAGCCATGAAAAGAGACAATCACACCGTGAATGATTTCATCCTGATGGGCTTCACCACAGACCCTGCATTGCAATTGATCTTATTTGTGATTTTCCTATGTGTGTACTCTGTGACTGTGGAGGGGAATGCCACTGTCATCATGCTGATCTGTAATGATTCCAGGCTCCAAACACCCATGTATTTTTTCATTGGTAATCTCTCTTTCCTGGATCTCTGGTATTCCTCTGTCTATACTCCATAGATCCTGGTGACCTGCATCTCTGAAGATAAGAGCATCTCCTTTGCTGGCTGCACAGCTCAGTTCTTCTTCTCTACTGGGCTGCCCTATAGTGAGTGTTACCTCTTGGCTGACATGGCTTATGACTGCTATGTGGCCATTTCCAATTGGCTGCTTTATCTTCAAGCCATGTCAAAGATATTGTGTATCTGTTTAGTGATATATTGCTACACTGGAGGCTTCATCAATGCAATAATACTGACCAGCAACACATTCACATTTTAGTTTTGAAGTGGCAATGACATTGATGATTTTTTTCTGTGATGTCCCACCCCTGATGAAGTTGGCAAGTGATGTGTGAGAGAGTTACCAGGCAGTGTTGTTCTTCCTCTTGGCTTCCAATGTCATTACGCCCACTGTGCTCATACTGGCCTCCTACCTCTTCATCACTGCTGCCATCTTGAGGATCTGCTCCAAACAAGGCTGCCTCAAAGCCTTCACCACCTGCTCCTTCCGCTTGATTTCTGTCATCTTGTACTATGGTTCTATTCTCTACATCTACTCTCGCCCAATATCTTGCTATTCCCTTGAGAGGGACAAATTGGTTTCTACATTTTATACTATAGTCTTCCCCATGTTGAACCCCAATATCTACAGTCTGCAGAATAAAGAGATGAAACAAGTTCTGAAAAAACTCTTCAAGTTAACACAATCTGAAGTCTAAATTGACATAAAATTTAAAATCAGCACTACGAAGTAATGGAAAGAATCAGCAGAAGATTTTGGTACTAAGGTTAAAAAATCAGTTTTTCAATTAAAGTAAATTCACTGAAAAGATTTTCCTTCTTTGTTTTAGTGTCTTTGTTTTGTTTTAGTGATCTGACTCTAATATGTGCTCTAGAATATAGTTCCAGGTTAATATACAATAGTTTTTTATAAGAGCACTATTTTGATATATACCCCACATCCTTCTAGTCAATTACTCACAAGTGTTCTGTGATGATAGAAGAATAAAGAATGTTAAGAATTTTGTGATGAAAATGAGAGGGCAGGGAGGAATTAGAAAACAAATTCTAATTTGTTTCAGTCTAAAAAGTGATGTCTCCCTCCTACAATGGGTATTGTGCAATACCCATGATCAGAAATATAGCTAATACATATAGTGAAATACCTAACATGAATCTTAAATTTTCAATTAAGGTTAATTTTGTAAATGTGTTCATTTCAGAAAGAACTATAATCCTCCAATAACCAAGTTCTAACTACTAAATTTCAAGCTTATTTTTGTAAAATGTAACTGATAATCCTAAACTTGCAGTGCTTTAGAGAGTATTGAATAAAATATGTGCTAAAAATATGCTAGGAGCCATTTATTAGTCCTTCCAGCTTTTTAAATATGCTGTTGGACAAAAGCAAGCATTATATCAAGAATACAGTGGAGAGTTTTTCTCTGTTTCATTTTATTCCTCTTCTTCTTACTTTCCCCTAGAGGGGTTATATACAGTGGTATGCCATGAGGGAGAATATTGCACAATACCCATTGTAGGAGGGAGACATCACTTTTTAGACTGAAACACACAGTCCTAAATGAGACATCATTCTGTGGTTTTAGAACAATAATTTTATATTTCAACAACTCTTACACACTTTGCCTACTGTATGCTAATTTAGAAGGCACAAAGTTTAGACAGATATTTGCTATATACTCAATTTGATCTTTACAAAGGAATTTGAAGAGGACAATTTACTTAAAAAACTTACTTTAAGTAATCAGTTATAGTAACTTGAGCAAATTTCCCACAGTCTACCCATTCCATATTTTCTCCTTATCCAATACAGTTTGCTTCCCAAGATTCAAAGTCAAATTACACACACACAAAACCTCCAAATATATTTTTCTCTTTCCAAAATCCCTCAATGAGAAGCAAAATGATAAACTTTGAAGAAAACCTAATACTGCAAAGTGGCAACACACCATCCTGGAGAATATCAACAACCAAATAGTATAGGTTTAGTATATTTTACATCACAACAAAATACTAAAAACCAAAGAATAGTTTTATTGATATTTCATTGTTCTATGTATAATTTGCTGAGCTTAATTGAACTATCGCTACAAATGTATGTAAGTCAATAATTTTGTAATTGTAATGAGATCATTCAGCAAAAAGAACAAAGGTGTCCTTTCATCTCTATGGTCTTATAGTCTGTGTTGCTTTCCTGAAAGCCTCCTTGACATCTTTGTTTCTTATGCTATTGATGAGATGGTTGAGCAATGGATTCACCACGGTATAGAACAGGGCAACCACTTTGTCTTTCTCCAGGTAATAGGTGGATGTAGGTCCTGAATACATGAAGAGCATGGATCCATAGAAGAGCATGACTGAGATCAGGTGGGAAGCTCAGGTGGAAAAGGCTTTGTATGCTCCAGAGGCTGAGTGGATCCTCAGGATAGCCAGTAGGATGTTGAAATAAGAAATCAGTTGGTATGTATTATGAAAAATTAGATTTTTACCCAGAATAAAAAAAAAAAAAAGAAATCAGGATGGCAAGGATGCTGGAAAAGACCATGACACCCACCACACCCAGAAGGACTTTTTCATAGACATGGGTGTCTGTACAGGACATTTTTACCAATGATGGTGCATCACAGAAAAAGTGGTCAGTGAAACTCTTACCACAGAAACTCAGGTGGAAAGTGTTGGCAGTATGGGCTATGGCATTTAAGACACCTCCTATGTAGGCACCATCAACAAGTCCAGTACAGAGAGAACTGGACAAGGTACCTGAATAGAGCAATGGGCTACAAATTGCCACGTGGCAGTCATACACCATGACTGCTATGAGATAGCACTCAGTGTAGGCTACAAAACAGGAAAAAAACAACTGGGCCCCACATCCAGCCAAGGAAATGCATTTATCTTCTGAGAACCAATTGGCCAGGATTTTGGGAGTATACACAGATGTGTACCAGAAGTCCAGGAAAGATAGATTGCCAAAGAAAAAGTACATGGGTGTGTGCAGGCGGGAATCAGTCTGGATTAAGACAATGAGGGTCATGTTCCCTGACAAAGTTAGCAAGTAGAGAGTCAGAAATACTCCAAATAGAATCAGCTGCAACCTGGGGACTGCAGAGAAGCCCACCATGATTAATTGAGTCAGGATAGTGTGATTTTCCATTTCCATTTCCATAGAGGGGGACACCTTATTAAGACTATGAGAAAAAAAGTCAATCAGTGACTATTCTATTGTATAGAGTAAACAAGGGTTTTGATTATACCAGAAATTACTTCGATGCTTGTGGGTTTGTAGCTTTATTATCTAAAATTATTGAACTTCAGTCTGTGATTTGGGGAGACTACTAGAATTGGGGTCAGAATCTAGATTTAAAAGGAGGGCTTTTAACTTATTAGCTGTTTAATGCAGGGCCAATCCCTTATTTTCATCAGACAGCTGAGAGTAATTGTACTGGTCAGGGTTCTCTCGGGAAACAGAATCAACAGGAGATATCTGTCAATAATATGATATTTTAAAAGAGTCTCTCATGCGACCGTGGAGATGCACAAGTCCAGGGTCCACAGGCAGGCTGCAAAAAAGTGGCTCCGATGAAAGTCTGATGATGAAAGGTCATTGATGAGTTTCTGGGAGAATTTGCCAGATAATATCATGACATAGGGCTGGAGAGTTGATACACCCCTGAGGCAGGACAGTGAAAGTATACTGCTGGCCTTGCCAGCTGAAAACAAAGTGTTTCTGGTGGTCCTTACTAATGGCAATTGAGAAAAAGGATTTGCCAGATCAACAGCTGCATACCAGGTACCAGGGGAAGTGTTGATTTACTCAAGCAATGATATCAAATCTGGGACAGCAGCTGCAATTGGAGTTACCACCTGATTAAGTATACGATAGTCTACTGTCATCCTCCAAGATCCATCTGTTTTCTGCACAGGTCAAATAGGAGAGTTGAATGGGGATGTGGTGGGAATCACCACCTCTGCATCCTTCAAATCCTTGATGGTGGCACTAATCTCTGCAATACCTCCAAGAAACCGGTATTCCTTTGATTTACTATTTTGCTAGGCAGGGGCAGTTCTAGAGGCTTCCACTTGGCCTTTCCAACCATAATAGCCCTCACTCCACGAGTCAGGGATCCAATGTGGGGATTCTGCTAGTTACTGAGTATGTCTATTCCAATTATGCATTCTGGAACTGGAGAAATAACCACAGAATGGGTCCGGGGACCCACTGGACCCACTGTGAGACAGACCTGAGCTAAAACTCCATCAATCACCTGACCTTCACAAGCCCCTACTCTGACTGGTGGACCACAGTGACGTTTTGGGTCTCCTGGAATTAATGTGACTTCTGAGCCAGTGTCTAAAAATCCCCGAAATGTCTGATCATTTTTTTCCCCAATGCACAGTTACTCTGGCAAAAGGCCATAGGTCTCCTTGGGGAAAGGTGGGAGGAAGATTAACTGTATAAATTTTTGGCAGTTTAACAGGGTCCTTCCCCAAGGGGACCTGGCCTTCTCCTCATTCAAGGGGCTCTGGGTCTGTAAACTGTTTCATGTCTGGGAATTGATTAAGGGGCTGTGATTCTCTGCATCTGTAATTAGAGTTAGGATTAGGATTTTGTTCACTTGACCTAGAACTCTTCTGCTTATACAGATCCAGAAGAAATTTAGTAGACTGCCCATGTATTTCACTTTTGGTACCCCATGATCTATTAGCCAATTCCATATCTCCATGCAACTCAGACTATTCTGTGTGCTGTTTTGAATCTTTCATTTTGGTAGCCATGCCCACCTTGCCTTTGGCGATTAACTGCCCATACTTGACTTTTACCGGGATGAGATCCGATCATCCCCATAATATTTAAAGATTCCAATTCCATTACAGCCCCCTCTACAGTAATATCTGGACTGCAGAGAAGAGCAACCACAGAGCTCTTCAGAGAAGATGGAGTTAGTCTTACAAATTTTTTCCTTACAGTCCTGGTTAAAGGTGTGTCTTCTGGACATTCCTGGTGTGGGTGGGCAGGTCTCAAATGGTAAATCCATTCTAGCTATCCAATCTCTCTAAGCCTTTGAATCCCCTCATCTACTGTATACCATGGCAAATCAGGCATCTCAACATCAGACATGCTAGGCCATCATTTAGTCCATGCTTCAGTCAGCCACCCAAACAAACTGTTAGAGCCCTTTCTAACCCCTCAAGCTACAGCGTTAAATCCAGAATTTCTGCTTAGTGGGCCCATATCAATAAATTCAGCCTGATCAACTTTATGTTCCTTCCACCTTTATCCCATACCCTTAGTATCCATTCCTACACATATTCCCCTGATTTCTGTCTATATAAGTTGGAAAACTCATGCAGTTATTTTAGAGTATAGCATACTTCCTCATGGGTCACACTTTGTATTTCACCTTTGGGGGCTTGTTGTGGTTTTAATCTAGTAATGGTTCTCGAAGACAAGAGGGGTGGGGGGTGTGGGTAAGGAGAAGGATTAGAGATGTCTTGCAGGCTACTGAACTGAGGGCATTCCTTTGCATTTTCTTCTGGTGAGACAGGATTATTCTCTTCAGGCAGGAGTTGGAAGACAGATTCCTCAGGGCAGACTGGATGTTGGGCAGTGCATGCTGGAGATTGCCTGTCACTTGCCTCGTGGCTATTAGGAGGTCCAGACTCTCTGGGGCAAGGTGGAGGCTGGGCAGTGCAGGCTTCCATTTGGCTTGTACCCATTTCAAGGCTGGAAGGAAGTCCAGACTCTCTGGGGCAGGCTGGAGGCTGGATGATACAAGGTTGACAAGGTGTGGTCTCCACAGGGCAGGTCATCGCAGGTTTATCTGGCAAAGTCTCAGCAGAATTTAGGGTTCCAATGTCCCCACCAATATTGTCATCATCCCATATGTCTCCGTCCCAATCCTCGGGGTTCCACTCCTTTCCAATCAATGCCTTCACTTTAAGTGCAGAAACCCTGCGAGGTTGAGATTTTAGTTTCCTCTGTAATTCTGCTATTCTTACAATGAGAATCTGGGCTTGATTCTCAAATATCTCAAGTCTGTGGCTACAGGAGACAAGATTTTCTTTCAAGGCACACGTAGAAACTTTCATATCAGTCATGCAGCATTTAAGTTTCAAATTTGAAGACTTTAGCTCATCTCTTTCTTTTGTAACTGCATCCAGAGTATCTAGGAGGAGCCAGTCAACATCATTATATTTTTTTACTCCACAAAATTCTGTTACGGTGTTGAAAACACTCTCACCCAGATCCTTGCTTCTTATAAGCATGAAAGTAGGGGAATCCGGTGATGTTATTTTGCGTATCTCTATTGCCAGCTCACGCCATGGACTGTTAGCAGCCTCCTTATTGGAAAGGGAGTCATTAGTACCCCTGAGTCCAATTAGAGTAGAGAGCCAATTACAAAACTCCCAGAACCACCTCACAATCCCTTTAGCTCTGGAGTTTGGTGCCTTGCCAGTGGGCCATATTTTGGAGTTTGTGCTCCTAGAGTGACAGAGTTGAACTCAATTATGTCTTCCCTACACATGCCTCATCTGACCCTTCTATTTAAACCTGTACTTGGTGCTGGAGTTTCTAGGTGTATGTCCAGAGACTCAAGTCTTTGGGTTGTCCATGTGCCAGCTGGGCCCAGAGCCTTGGTGTAGCAGCAACTTCTACTCTACAGCTCATTGGACTCACCCAGAACTACTGGTGGGGAGATGAGGATGGACAATGGCCATCCCAGGGAATGGAGAGAGCCTGCAGCTGCAAGCAGGATAGCCCCATTCATCTTCCCCATGGGATATAAGCCCCCTCTCAATTGGAGGTGGATTGGCTGTCACCATCCCAGAATCCTCAGGATTGGGGGAAGAGCTATGGACTAGAATGGACTTATTAGTATTCTACTATAGACATATTGTGATTCAAGCAATGATAGAAATTACAACATTGATGTGGAACCAGTGGCCACTGGAGGCTCTGGGGGCAGGGAGAGAGAAAAACATTTGTAGAACAGGGGCTTTTTTGGGACTTGGAAATTGTTCTGAGTGTTGTTGCAATGACAGATATAGGCCATTTTATATCATCACATAACATGCAGAACTGTGTGGGAGAGAGTGTAGACTACAATGTGAACTATAGTCCATGCTTAATGGCATAGCCCCAGGATATGTTTGTCAATTGCAATGAATGTGCCACACTAATGAAGGATGTTAATGTGGGAGGGTGTGGGAGGGTGTGGGAGGTGTGGGGAGCAGGGCATATGGGAGTCCCTATATTTTCTGGGTAACATTTATGAAATCTAAATATCATTTAAAAAATAATAAATAAATAAAGGGAGGGTGGAGTGAGGTACTAGCAGAGGAACCAGAACTGTCACCTGATCACAAAGCTTATTTGGAGCCATACTGAGGATTTTGTCCTTCAAATCAACACGAGTAAAAGCCATGGTCATTGTAATGAAGTCACTTGATCAGATTTATACATTAAAGTTTATTCTGACTACTGGCTAGGAAAGGAATTAAAGAGTGAGGATTCCCTCCTAACTAGAAACTCTCTGAAATCCTTACTCCTCTGTTTACCCATTAAGACATATCCTTTCATAAAGGCAAATAAAGGAGGCATTGTGAACTTCTAGAAAGAATGACTAGGGGTTGCATAAACTGTTACCTCATGCTAGCAGACAGGACCCAAAAACTGTCAGTCTCAATCTCTCTGCCACACATGAAATTTATAATTACATAGTAATTTGTCCTTCAGATAATGGGAAAGTCCCTAAGACAAGATCCTTTCAATGTCACAAAATCTTCCTATCTCTGTTTTTAACACAAGAAATTACAAATACTTAGCAGTGGTAGAGAAATAAATTTAATGAAAGCTTTTAATGCTCCATTAGAAATCCCAATATTATAGTCATCATTTTGACTTCACTGTGCAATTCAATTCTACCATGAATTCATCATGTTATACATATTACCAAAGCTCTGTTTAAAGTCAAAAGGGAAAGAGGCAAACTAAACCACAAACCAATGATCGGTTAGCATATTGCACAAATTGACTACATTTCTTCACAGACCATGATGTCAGGAGTGGAGTCTGTTTTTCTACCCATTTAATCTGGGATGACCTTTTGGTTTGCTTTGTCCAATAGGTTGTGCCATATTCTGTGCCCCATGAATTCCCACCAGCCTGACTCTCAGAGGCTTTGAATGCTTTTTTCTCACTTTTGGAATCCAGCCAACACCACATTAAAAAAACTGGGTTAGCTTTCTAGAAATCTGGCCATCTTCTCTTTGTTTCTCCATATGACAGCAAACTCGGCCCCAGACCTGTGAGTAGGGCCATTCTAGATCTTCCAGCTCCAGCTAAGCGAGCAGCTGAACACAGACATTGAGGCAGCCCAGCTGAAAGCAGACAGCTCTGGCACAGGCAGAATGCATGATTTCATTCTGATTCCTCCACTTGGAAACTGTAATCTGGGAGTCTCTTAACAACACCCACACCAAAATTTCTTCACCTTTAAAATGATAAGAAAATATTTATGTTATAAGATATACTGAGGAATAAGGAAAATGTAGGTGAAATGTTATAGTCGATTGTCTGATATAAAATGATAATGAACAAATGGTAGCTATTTTCAATCTGATTGAGAGGATTAATACCTGACTTATTTATAATAGCTTAGTTTGAGGAAGAAAAATGAGAGCAAGTTTCTACTATAGCAATATCAGTGCAAATGGGGTTGTCAGTCAGAGTCTTTCTAAATCCTTTAGTTTTATATGCTTGTCACCTGATCTCTCTGATTTGAAAAAGGAGTGGCAGGCTTGGAAGTAGGAAGTTCATTGGCCTTGGACTGAGAAGTTCTGGGATGGAGACTCAACCCTGACACTGATCACCTGTGTTACTTGAGAACCTGACCTTTCCTCTCTCGAAGACTATTCAGCCATTTGAAAAATTTGGTTGATCCTAGAAGCCAATTTTCTCTGATTCCAGTTGTTAAAAACCTCCTGTGAATCCATTATAAAGTAAGAATAGATAACATCAATTGTCACAATAAGGTGTGGAAGAAAGATTAACACTGTCACATGCATTTATCTTTGGATTCATGGGACATTATCATTGTCCTGTTTGAAGTCAGACATGCATTGTACTGAAAACAACAGCATTCTTTTTCACTTCATGATTTCCTTTCTTACAGTTGTTCCCATAAAAATCAATCATTTGAGATTGAGTATATTTTCTATCCCCTGTATCCCTTACTTTTTTATTGGCAAAGAATTACTGGCTGTTAACTTTTTGGAATCTGAACCTCTTTTAAAACCTGATAAAAACAAAGATTGACCCACCAGAACACAAATCTATATAAACATAACATTTTAGATGTTTCACAAATTACCAGAAATCTACCCAAATTTCTAGTTATGTTACTCATATTAAAAATTCCACATTTAGAAGATGCTTAAGTTTCTTTCCAATGTTAACATTCTATAATTATGAGATGAGTAACAGATATATCAAACTTTGCATGTTTTAAATTAAATTCTTACATTTCACTTCCAGAAATAGATCTATCTGCTTATTCCACAAATCAGTTAATAAAATTCCACACTTGGAGCTTCACAAGGCAAAAAATTTGGCATTATTCTATGTACTTTTTCTCCTAAGTTCTCTTCAATCTTCCAGGAAATCCTGGTGTAATTCCCTTTATAACATACCCTGAATCTGACTATTCCCTAGCACCTCCACTGCTACTACCGGTAGCCAAACACCATTACTTTTGTCAAGTGTGTTGCAGTATTCTCCTAATTGGTCCATACCCAGCTCCAGCTAAGTGATCCCCTACTCTCTATAACCTACAGAACTTTAATAAAAATGCCAGATCCTGTCACTCCTGGACCCTCTCAGTACTCCCCTTTTACTCTAAAAATTTCTGTGCAATTACCCCAAGTTCCTCTATAAGCTGGCCCTCCATTAATAAGTATTTTCATCTCCTTACATTTGCTCCAGTATTCACTCTGCTCCAGCCTTGCTGGCTTTCTCTTTGTTTCTCAGAAATCCCAGTAATGTCCCAGCACCAGAAATTTTGAGCTGTCTCTTCCCTCTACCTGGAGCACTATTCTCTCAAGTAACTGTGTGACTTACCCACTCCTCCATTAAGTTTCATTCAAACGTCATTTTCTCACTAAGGCCCATCCTGATCTCTCTGTTTAAAATCCCATGCCCACTTCCAGCAACACCCTTCATCCTTGTTACAATGCTCAGACTACTCTATGTCCCCATTCTTATTATATTCTTCTAACTCCTGTTTATTGAGTTTATCTTTTCCTCTTACCAGACTGCTTCATGCTCAAGGGCAGAACAATTGGACTGGGTATATTTTTGCTTTGTTTTGCTTTGTTTTTAGTGTTGTATCTCCAGCACATTGAACGATTCCTAGTAACCAATTGGACTCTAAAAATATATCTAGAACTGGAAAGAACTTTTTAAGAGTAATCTTATTTCCATAACTTGTTGAGGTGCCTTCTTCTGTTATTTTATTTTTTTGAATTTGAAATTATATATATATTATAATTATATATATATGGAGAACAAATGGATAGTTACATTTATATTCATGAAAAATTCTACCTTCAAGTGGACTTTCATTGCTACATGTACCATAAAAACTAATAAGAAGGAAGAGTAAATAAATGTGAAATTGAAATAAAAGGCACAGAAACAATCAGACTTGAAGGGATTCTCAAAATGTATCTTCCCCCATAGCAGCCTTGCTCACTTCTCCTTAACCGGGAGGACTCTGAATTCTGTGGAAGAATTTTGTCCAACTCATAAATGAAAATTACTATCAGAAAATGAAAATGTCATCTTCTGATGTCCTGAGAAGCACCATCAAGAGTAAAAAAGCATGCTGCATTTATTGTCCCCTTGATTACTGTACAATGGAAGTGAATATATGAATACATGATGGCCTCAGTGCAACTACCAGAATGAATTTCCAGTTTGATGAGGGCAAAATAAATCACTGGATGATGTCCTATTTTAAAGGAGAGCATATGAGTGTGTGAGTGTGAGAGTGTGTGAGTGTGCATGTGGATGCATGCATGTATTGTGTTATGTGTGTGTGTGTGTGTGTTTGTCATAGGAATGACCTTTGTGAACCAATCTAGTTGGTGCAGCCCCATTCCTGTCAGAAGCGGGCACAGAGAGGGCAAAATGCTTTGCTGCCCCTGATCCCAGGTACTTACCCTTGGTCAGAAAGGCAATTTCCTCAAAACGACACTCTTTTCCCTCTGCTACGATGTTTTCAAATTGCCTTTGCTGGATGCGATACATGTATTTCTTCAACAGCCTTTTGGGACACCTTCTATGCAACACCCCAGAAAAAATTTACCTCAGTCTCCAAAGACTCAATTATAATTCATTAAAAGTTTGAGAATGATAAATTATGGAGGACATTTTGAAATAAGCAGTATTTTATTAAAAATGGACTCATTATGGATATGTTAGAATATAAATATTAAATGTCTGTAATCATAGAAATTTTCCAATTAGATTTTGTAGACTATATCATGTGGTCCATAATTTTGTTTCTTGCCATATGCTCTTTGCTCTGGTTAGGTTATCCTTTGTCTTGTCCTTCAGCAAACTCCTATTTATCCTTGATAACCAATAAAAGGTTTTTTTTTTTTTTAATGTTAGCACAACTTCATGTTTATATTTTAAATTGTTGTTGCATTTAGGAAATGTGATGTACCATATTGAAATATTCTCCATTTTAAATTACAATTTAATCATATGGAAAACTGAACAAGCAAAGAAATAGAAGCATTCACAGAAAATAGTATGCAAACCAATAAAGATTGTTTCTCTGAATCTTGCCTTTAGATTTAAAGCTTTTTGCACTCTATTGATCGATCAATTGATTGATCTATCTATCATCTATTTCTATGTTACTTATACAGCTAATCTAATTTTACCCTTAATTCTTTGATTTTGGGGAAATATTATATTGCTGGAACCTCATAGTGACCCCAAGGAAAGGTGTTTGTTCTCTCATGAACCTAAGGAAGTCTGTTATACTCATATCAGGGCAAGCCAAGAATCAAAAATCAAAAGAAAAATAATTTAAAAATTCATTTTCAGTTCCACTTTATAGTAGGTTATTGTCTCATGACTTCCTAACACATACTCTCCCTCAATAAGTACTGTAGTAGCTTTGGAATCAGTTTCCCTGTTTACCTTCTCTATTTCTCACCTATGAATGACATGATTCAAAGAAAATCATTTAAAACATCTAATCTTAACAATGGGCCTATAGCCAGTAGTATTATTCCCATTTTCACATGTATAGATTGAAATAGACATACAAGCACCTTATGAACTTTTGAGTGAAAGTAAAAATAAACCAGCTTTTCTTTTAACCATCTCAAAATATGAGCAGTTTTATAGGCTATGTTCCAGCAAACAGCAGCTTTCCAAAAGTTACAACCCTATTTATACTAAAATATTATAAAAGTACATTCAAATACATCACTACACAACTTAAAAAGACAAAAGAAAACTTGTGTTTCCACTCTATCCAATGATTTATTGTTTTCTTGACTTATTTATTTCTGGAGTTCTAGATGGTTATAATGATATGGAGATAATTTGAAAAAATATGGCCATTCTTTGCCAAGTATTTTCATTTAAGAAACGTTCACTCTAGCCAACAATTTCTTCAGGGCATCTTTCACATCTTTATTTCTTAAGCTATAGATCAAAGGGTTCAACACTGGAATCACCACGGTATAGAATATGGACACAACTTTATCCCATTCCAGGGCATAGCTAGTGCTTGGTGTGGAGTAAATGAAGAGAACTGAACCATAATATAAGGTGACAGCTATCACATTAAAGCCAAAAGTGGAAGAAGCCTTTAGATGACCTTGGTTAGAGCAAATGTTCAAAATGGCAGCAATGATGAAGAGATAGGAGGCAAAAATAAGTATGGTGGGAATGATGACATTGGAGGCTAGTATGAAATAGAACACAGCCTGGTAGCTCTCCTTTACATCACATGCCAACTTCACAAGGGGAGGCAGATCACAGAAGAAAGCATTGATCACATTGTTGCCACAGAAGCTCAGGGTAAATGTCTTGCTGGTGATGATTGTTGAGTTAAGAAAGGCACCAACATCGGAAGTTGCAACAAGACTGTCACATAACCTTGGGGACATTGCCTGGGAATAAACTAGTGGTTTGGAGATGGCCACATAGCGATCATAAGCCATTGCCAACAAATAACATTTACTGCAGGCCAGCACAGCAGAAAAGAAGAACTGAGCTAATCAACAAGCAAAGGAAATGCTTTTGTCTTCAGAGATGCAGGTCATCAGAATTTTGGGGGCATAGACAGAAGAAAACCAGAGGTCTAGGAATGACAGGTTCCCAATGAAGAAATACATGGGTGTGTGGAGGCGAGAATCAGCACAGATCAGAGATACCAGGGTGAGTTTCCCTAAGAGACTGAAGACATAAATTATGACGAAGATCAAAAAAAGTACTCTTTGCAACTGCAAGTCACTTGTGAACCCTAAGAATGAACTCCTTCACTTTGGTAGAATTTTTCTCATCCATTGACTTTGGATTTCTCTAGTCCTTTCTGTGAAAAGACCAATGACTAGACCTTGACTTAAATTATTCAGCATCACCCTCTTCCCATCATTTGCCATTTTACATCATTTTAAAAATGATGAGTAGAAGAATAGAAGAGTAGATTTCATTTCATAATTGGAATTTGAGATCTTAGCTACAAGTCTGATCCTCAAATACACCCTAAGGATAAGTAGGAAAATATTAATTGATGGATATTTGTGTTCATATTACTGGTGGAATATTCTGTAGAATTAAGAGCTAAAAACACACTAGGTCGATGAATGGTTTTGAGGAGTGATGGAATACTGAGAATCTTCATCCCTTAGATCTCCCCGAGCAATGAGGAAAGTGCTATCTCTTCTTCTCTATGTGACACTGGAGGGTCCCTACTGCAAATGACCACAAAGAAGAACAGAATTGTGATTGCCAAGGTTTTCCATTGGCAGATGGCCTAACAATATTGCTGGTAATTCCATGGCTCAAAAATCTCTTAAACTGAAAAACAATTCTTACCTTGGCTATTTGCCAGGTAGTGGACATAAAATTGAGCTAGAAAAATAAAGAATACTCTCTTGGGACTGCTTTTATTTAATGAGAGAATTTATCATGCCACTAGAATGTTTAGAATCTATATTTCTATTTTTAAAACAAATGTTTATATCATAGTCATGCTATCCACAGCTCTGGGTGGACCCCAAATGATTTGAAACTCCCCACATCCCATATATACAATTAGGACTGTGCGTAAGATAAACAATCAACTAAATATTGGGCAACATATTGCCTTTCTTGATACGAACTTCAAAAATCATTTCTCCAGATATTTCTTATAATAAGAATGAGTGAAATATAATGCATAATTATTTAATTTTTTTCTTATACATACTTATTTGTATAGACTGAGAGTTTTTTTTTTTTTTCTTGAGCTAGATTTACTTTCCATTGGTTCATAGATTTAAAGGTGGCTGCATGCCTTCTTGGATTCTAGAGGTGCTGGAAAACTCTCTCCACAATAAAACACTCTCTTTCCTAGCAATCAGACATCTGTCTTCACCAGAAGTCTCCTCAAGAAGTAGCTGCCTCTAGTAATGATCACACTGAGAGAAACCAATCTCAATGTGAATCCTCAGCGTGTTCAAAGCTTAATGCACCTGCTGTTTGTGGCATTCCACTTTAATCAGATACTCTTTGAATTGTATATTAAGTATTACTGTTCAATATTATCCTAAAGTCACATATAATTACAATCCTTCTCTTGAGCTCCTGTCCCATGCACTGCCTAATGCAGAAGAAGAAACATTTTATTGTCATGAAAGTTTGACCCAGTTTCCACATATTAAACTACTCAAGGGACTAATATGGTCCCTGCAAAATAAGAGCAGAGACATCAGTGGGAGATGGCTACATCTTCCATGTCTGTGAAAGTAGTATTTTATCCCCTCTATGTAGGAAATAGTTTTATCCAGAAAAAAAATAATGAACAAACCTTACAGATGTTTCCATTTATGAGAATAGAAACAACCATCAATTACATGTTAAGTCTCATTTAATTCCCTGTTTCACTGACCAAGGAAACAAGGATTGAAGAAAGATATTTGGGACTCTTTAACTTTCTTTATCAACTATTATAGAAAAAATCGTATTTTATTTCAAATTATTATTTTTTTGTCTTTTGTTTATATTGTGATTTGGTGCTCTTTTCCCTCTAGTTAATTAAAACAATGCTTACCATCATGAATATGAAGAGTCACTTGATTTGAATTCAGCTGAAATCCAGAATTTCCCATCTTACCGTAGTATAGAAAGTGTCTTCTACTCATTCCAGGGATCCTCATTCTAATGGTAACAATACTAGAAGTACATCTAAGATTGAGCATCTCTTTGGGACATCAGGCCAAATGTAAAGAGAATGTTCATGTGCTGTTCTGGTGTCAAGTGACCAATTATAATTCTCACTTATCTTTCTGGAATGAAGTAGGGAGAGATCATTCACCAGGAATATAGTGGCCAAATAAACCTTTAAAAAGCCTATTTAATTTATGCATTGATATAAAAAGAAACTGGTAGAGAAGAATAATCTAACAGGATAGTCTGCATATAGCAGATGTACAAGAATAATTTAAAGTTCTTAATGATAATGGTAATAATAATAATGAAAAGGCAAAGACCATAGATCTTCAGTCCTGAAACATGTTGGCTATTACTTGATAAAACTGTCCTAATTTAAAACAATGAAATTAAGAGACAGCAAATTTATTCATTAGTCCAAAATCATATGGTTATTGCAAATGTTTTCTACACATTAGTCCATTCACACATTTATTCATTTAAAGCATGCAGTATTTAGTGAGAATTTCCTATGCATCCAGCACTGAGTAAGATGTTGAAAGAGATGAGACAATGAGGCAAAGCAAGACTTAGTTTAGTTCAGGTAAGCGTTAATAAGCAATGTCAAGACAGAGATTGTTTAAGTATGAATCCTAGATCTACATACTATTCACTAGTTGTGTGAAGAGCAATGCATTTAAACTCACTTAGCCCACAGTTTTGTTATTTATGAAATGAGGATAATTCTGCCACTCTCATAAGGTTGTTGTATAGATTATTTACCATATGAAAAGGGATTCCATAAATATCAACTAAAATATCAAAAGTCAAATAAAACAAAATAATAAAATAAAGTGAAAATTGAGAAAGAGAAAGAGCCTACCTTTGTGTAACTTACAGTACATGGAGGAGATAATCAAATAATTATATAAATCTATAATTATAAATTATGACAAGTAGAATGAAAAAAAATATAAGGTGACATGAGATTGTATTAGAAGGGTTGACTAGTGAGGGATCTTTGGGAATTTTATCTAAGAAAGTAATATTTAACCTGAGAACTGACAGGTTATAATAGGAGCTCACTGGTCCAGTAGGTGATGAGAGTGGGGTGGCAGATTTAAGGAGGGTGGAGTGAGCAGTCCTGCAGAACTTATATCAAGTGTCAAGTTCTGCCATCAGAAAAAGCACTGTGTATTCAAAGAAGTGAAAGAAGTCTAGAGTGGCTGGACTGCATAGAGATAAATGAAGCAGCATTAAATTAGGCAGAAAGAGTGGGCAGAGCCAGAAAATATAGGGACTGAGGAGGCAATGTTAAACATTTTGGAGGATAGCCATTGAAGGATTTTAATCAGAATAAAAGAGTGGTCAGAAAAAAAACAAGCAACAACAACAAAATACCTCTCTTTAAAATGGGAAAAATAGATGTATGGATATTGTTTGGATGACTTATAGAAAGCCAAGTGAGAGCTGATGGTACTTGGACTAGGTAACAAAAATGGATTTGGTGAGTGATGGATCTGAGAGATATCTCAGAAGTAACAGCTATAAGAATTCATGATGAGAACACTGAACCCCCAAATAATCTTGAATCTTCCATATCTGTGAAAGTAGTATTTTATCCCCTCTATCTAGGAAATAGTTTTATCCAGAAAAAAATAATGAACAAACCTTTCCATGATGTCAGCTAGGGCAGTTGACTTGCAAGGAATGCCAGTGTCTTCTCAATCTCTACCTTCAACACAACTCTTTGTTTCTAGGCTCGTAGGAGAATTCTATCCATATATAATGCTGATGGGCAATACAAGGACTGCTCTGGAAGGACATGTTATACATACCTGAGGAGAGACAGGATATTATTAATTGTCATAAGCAGGGTGTTCTAGTTGACTAGGCTGCTCCAGCAAATACCATAAATGGGTTGGCTTACACATGGAAGTTTTTTAGCTTACACTTTTTGAGGCCAGGGAAATATCCAAATCAAGGTATCATCAAGGCAATGCTTTCTTCCTGAAAACCATCTGCCGGTGGTCCTTGGCTACTCTGCCACATAACACAAAACATGGTGACATCCCTTGGTCTCTCCCTTCTCTTCTGGGTTTTGTTGTTTTCAGCCTCTCTCTCTCTCTCTCTCTCTCTCTCTCTCTCTCTCTCTCTCTCTTTCTTTCTTTCTCTCCTCTCTCTATTCAATTGGTTTATAAAGTACTCCAGTAATAGGATTAAGTCCTATCTACTTACAATGGCTACATACCCACAGGAATGGATTAGATTTAAAAACATGTTTTTTTGGAGTACATACAGCTTCAAACCACCACAGTACACACTCTGGACCCCAAAAAGACATGTTCTTTACATATGCAAAATACACTTATTCCATAATAATATCCCCAAAGCATTAAATCATTTTTGAAACAATGCTTAGTACAAAGTCTCATCAAACTCAGTTATAAGTGTCTGTACTGGGACTAAATTCCCTTCTGTCTGTGGACCTGTGAAATCTAGAAAACAAATTATCTGTGTCCAATATGCAATGGAGGAACAGGTATAGGATAAACATCCCCACATTTGTATGGAAAAATTGGAAGGGAAGCAGATGTCACTGATCTCAAACAAACCATTCAGGGCATAATCCATTAGATTTCAAGGTCTGAGAATCAACAATGGAACAATGTTTTGTCCTCCAGTCTTGATGAAGACGTAGCCCCAAGCTTTCCAAGTATTTGTGTAGCAGCCATGTTCTCCTCAAACACTGGAGCAAAGGTTCCACCCTCATCAAGCATTGGGATGGTGGCCAGACTCTCCATAGTCCCCTTGTCACAGACTCCATCCTCTGAGAACAATGGGTGATAGCAGTCTTCCTGAACAAATGGGCAGAAAGCCCACCTTCTCCAAGTGCTGGGGCTGACTCACCCTTTCCACACAGATAGGTGGGCCCTCTCTCTTGGCCTGGGAAGATGTCTTCAGTCCAAACCTCAGCTTCATGGTTCTGCCCTTGGACCATTTGTTCCTTTTCTGGCCCTTTTAGTCCAGGTTGGCAGTGATTCTGTTCAAAAAGATCTCAGAAAAAAATTTGTCCATTTTGCATGTAGTACACAAGGGTCCAAACCATCCAGCAAAAATATTTCCATAGATCCTTTCTGGATAACTGCATTTCCATTTTTGACTTGCACTGAAATGGGTGAATGGATTCATGTTCAGTTAAATCCTCACATGGAACAGTATTCTCTTGGAACTTGTTTTGGGGAAGCTCAAAATTTTTGAGACTATCAATTTTTGTATTTTTGTTTTTGTTTTTGTTTTTGTGTGTGTGTCTGGGAGTAAAGTTATCCTTTCACATTTAATTATAAGCTGCAATGAGGAAACAGGCTGCACATTCCACTTTTTCCTTGGATATCTTCTCAGCTAAATATCCAAGCACACTGCTTTCAAATTCTGCCTTCCAGCCAACATGATAATTCAATTTTAGCAAGTCTCTGCCACTTTAAAACATGGATCACCTTTTCCTCTGGTTTCCAACAAACATTCATCATTTTCTTCTAAATCCTCATCAGAAGTACCTTTAGCATCCCTATTTCTACAATCTCATGAAAGCAATCTAGGCCTAATCTATCAAGCACTACACAACTCTTCCAGCCTCTACCCATTAGCAAATTCCAAGTGTTTCCACATTTTTTGTATTTGCATAAAATGTTGGAGTTCCAGGAAAATGGCATCGAGGACGGTAGGCGGAGTCCGACCCTTGAAAGTGTAGCAGAGAGAGGAAAGAGGCCTATATGAGAGAGCTGCTTTGGATGTGTATAGAGCAGGAAGGTTCCCTGAGTCATCTGGGAATGTCCGGAGAGAGAAAGAAGCCAGAGGAAAACTGAGTTGCTCGCCTATCTGGTGGGAAGCTGCGCAAATACTCGCCCACAGGGCAAGTATCCATGTTGGAGCCATTAGCTCGCTGCTCCGATCAGAGTGTGAGCGGGCATTCCCTGGGAAGAAGAGGGGTCAGGGAGGGGGGCAGAGTAGTTTCTTTGCCATGGTTTGGGCCTGCTGAGGACTCTTTAAATCTCGGAGGGGACTCTGACCCACCGGGAGAGGATAGGGAGGTCTCCTCAGGCAGGCTGTCATGCCAGCAGCCAAGGTAAAGAGAGGAATTAGATTAGAGAGGGAATGGAGACAGGTGCCTAATCAGCAGGACTCTGACAAACTGTTAGGAATATAACTTGTCTGAGGGAAAGGAGGCAGATAGCTTTCTGAAAGGCTAACTAGCTTAAAGAGAGACTTTAGCTCAGTGGAGAAATTCCCACCTTGCATATATGAGGACCTAGTTCAATTTCTGACTCTTAGATGAGTGATCCACTGAGATATCTGGCATCGAGCTCATACTTTGACAGGGAACATATAGACATTATTTCTGTGTTAGCTTTTATTGGACCTCTTTTTTTTAAAAAAAAAACAAATGCTTCCTTTTTTATTTTCCTTATTACTCGCTAAAACCTGGTTCAAACCCTGCAGAGGGCAGGTTGATTGATTGATGAATACAGGCAGCCTGAGAAGCTCCCTAGGGGCCTAAGAGGGAAGGTTGTTTCCTTAGGTTTTTGTTTTTTGTTTTTTGTTTTTTGCTTTTGTTTTTGTTCTTTCTTTTAATTAGCTGCTGCTGTCTTGTTTCTTATTTGCTGTGTTTACCCTTTGCTTCCCTTTTTTGTTTCTTTTTTCTTCTTTTACAAATTTTTTCTACCTATGCTATCTCTTTTCTTTTTCCTTTTTCTCTCATCATTCTTGCCTTATAATTCATTCTATATATTTCTTTCTATTTTGTTTCTCATTTAATTGTTTTGACTGTACTTTTTTCTTATTCGTTTGTACCTCTTACTCATATTTGTTATTCATTTTCCAAGGTCTTATACACTTCCTCTTCTGCCTTTTATTATTATTATCACTAATATTCTGTTTCTCTTCTTATCTCTTTTCTATACTCTGGTCTTCATTTTTTGTCAAGGGAACATAAGACAACAGAATGAAAATACATAAGAGGAATGAGGTGTCAAATTAAAACTTTATCGCATACACGAAAACAACAAAATAAAACCAAAGAGTAGAAAGAGAAGCTAATGAACTGAATAAACCCATCAATATAAACAGATGCCTAGACACCACCAAAAATTTACAAACCATGCTAACAAACAAGAAGATATGGCCCAGTCCAACAAACTGAAAAACAGGAGGAGATGCAGATCATGGAACAACTAATTGGAGATATCCAAATAAATATCATGAATCAACTTAATGAAATGAAGGAAGAGATTAAGAATATTAAGAAGACACTGGAGTAACATACTGAAGAAATTGTAAACTTTCATAAAAACATAACGGATATGATGATAATGAATGACACAATTCAAGAAATCAAAAATACACTGAAAGCAAATAACAGCAGATTCAAACAAGCCAGGAAAGAATCAACAATGTGGAAGACAGTACATCTGAAGTCAGACAGATAGATAAAAAGATAGAAAAATTTCAACAGGTACTTATGGATTTGAATGACAACATGAAACACACAAATATACACATTATAGGTATTCCAGAAGGAGAAGAGAAGAGAAAGGGGACAGAAGGTGTGTTGGAGGAAACAATGGCTAAAAATGTCCCAAATCTATTGAGGGATATGGACATACATGTCCAGGAAGCATAGCACATCCCAAAGAGTATAAACCCTAACATGCCTACTCCAAGATATATACTTGTCAAATAGTCTAATGTTCACAATGAAAAAAGAATACTGAAAGCACAAAGAGAAAAGAGATCCATCACATACAAGAGAAGCTTGATAAGATTAGGTGCTGATTCCTCATCTGAAACCATGGAGACAAGAAGGTGGTAGTATGACATAGTTAAGATGCTGAAAGAAAAAATTCCCAGCCATGAATTCTCTATCCAGCAAAGCCGGTGTTCAAAAATAAGAGAGAGTTCAAAATATTCACAGATGAACAGAATTTAAGAGAGTATGTCAATAAGAAAACTGCTCTTCAAGACATACTAAAGGGAGTTCTGCAGGTCAAAAGGGAAAAACAGGAGAGAGAGAGTTGGAGGAGAGTGTAAGAATAACTGAAATGATGAAAAGAGAAATAAAAACAAAATATGGCCTACATAAACCTAAAGAAAATATCACTAATGTAGATAATACCGTGACAGTAATAACATTGAACGTTAATGGATTAAACTCACCATTCAAGAGACACAGATTGGCAGAATGGATAAGGAAATATGACCATTTATATGCTGTCTACTAGAAACCCACCTTAGATCCAGGGACGCAAGGAGGCTGAAAGTGAATGGTTGGAAAATAATTTTTCATGCACACAATAACCAAAAAGGGGTAGAAGCTATACTAATAGCAGACAAAATAGACTTTAAATGCAAAATTGTTGTAAGACACAAAGAAAGCCACTATATATTAATAAAAGGGG
Organism: Cabassous unicinctus; assembly: GCA_029593785.1. Taxonomy (NCBI): domain Eukaryota; kingdom Metazoa; phylum Chordata; class Mammalia; order Cingulata; family Chlamyphoridae; genus Cabassous; species Cabassous unicinctus. Next base: position 27,854 of record JAQZBX010015354.1, read on the forward strand.
TAATCTATGAAGAAGAAAGAACAATCATAAACATTTATACACCTAACCAGGGTACCTCAAATTACATGAAGCAAACAATGGAAAAATTAAGCAGAGAAATAGATGCCTTTACAATTATAGTGGGGGACTGTAATACAAAATTATCATCATTAGAAAGGACATCACAACAGAGAATCAATAAAGAAACAAAGACTTTGAATAATACATTAGAGGATCCTGACCTAATAGATATATACAGAACACTACACCTAAATACAGATGGATATACATTCTTCTTGAGTGCACATGGATCATTCTTTAAGATAAACCACATGTTGGGCCTCAGAAAAAGTCTCAATGAATTCTGAAAGATTGATATTATGCAAAGTAATTTCTCTGACCATGATAGAATGAAGCTGAAAATCAGTAAGGGGCAAAGAACAAGATTAGGCAAAAAGATATGGAAGTGAAACAACACACTTAGACAAACAGTGGGTCAAGGAAGAAATCACAAAAGAAATTAGTAACTACTTTGAAATGAATGAAAATGACAGCACAACATATCAAAACCTATGGGATTAAGCAAAAGCTATACTAAGGACTTTCTTTCTTTAAAAAAGGAGAAACAGCTAAAGCCAAAGACCTAACTGCACACCTGGAGGAATTAACAAATGAACAACAAACTAATCCCAAAGGAAGTAGAAAGAAGGAAATAACAGAGATTAGAGCAGAGCTAAATGAAATTGAAAACAAGAAAACACTAGAAAAAATAAGCAAAACTTAAAGCTGGTTCTTTGAGAAGATTAATAAAATTAACAAACCCTTAGTTAGATTACCAAAGTAAAAAGAGAGAAGATGCAAATACATAAAATAAGAAATCAGGAAGGGGATATCACCACTGACCCCACAGAAATAAAAAGCATCATAAGAGGATACTTTGAAAAATTGTATGCCAACAGGATGAATAATGTAGTGTAAATGGACAAATTCCTAAAAACACACAAGCAGCCTACATTGACAAAAGAAGAAATTGATGAACTCAACAGACCATTCACAAGTAACAAGATTGAATTAGTCATCAGAAACCTCCCAACCAAGAAAAACCCAGAACAGACAGCTTCACAGGTAAATTCTCTGAAACATTCCAGTAAGAACTAACACCAATCCTGCTTAAACTCTTCAAAAAAAAAAAAATAGAAATGAGGCCAATATCACCCTAATTCCAAACCCTAACAAAGACACCACAATAAAGGAAAAGTATAGACCAATCTCTCTAATGAACGTAGATGCTAATATCCTCAACAAGAAACTTGCTAATCATATTCAACAAAACATCAAATGAATTTACTCCATGATGAATTGGGTTTCATCCTTGGTTTGCAAGGATGGTTTAACATAAGAGAATCAATCAATGTAATACACCAGATAAACAGATTGAAAGAAAAAACCACAGGATCACCTCTATAGATGCAGAAAAAGCATTTGAAAAAAATGCAGCACCCTTTCCTGATAAAAACACTGCAAATGTTAGGAATAGAAGGAAACTCCCTCAACATGATAAAGGGTATATATGAAAACCCCACAGCTAACATCATATTCAGTGGTGAAATACTAAAAGCTTTCCTTCTAAAATCAAGAGCAAGACAAGTTTGCCAATTTTCACCACTCCTATTCAACATTGTATTAGAAGTATGAGCTCAAGCAGTAAAGCAAGAAAAAGTTATAACAGGCATCCAAATTGGAAAGGTAGAAGTAAAATTTTCACTATTTGCAGATGAAATGATCCTATAACACAAAAACCCTGAGATATCTACAACCAGCTTCTAGAGCTTATACATGTGTTCAGTAAGTGTCAGGTTATAAGATCAATGTGCAAAAATCAGTAACATTTCTGTACAACAGTAATGAGCAATTTGAAGAGGAAATCAAGAAAAAATTCCCATTTACATAGCAACTAAAAGAATCAAATACCTAGGAATAAATTTAACTAAAGATGAAAACAACTTATATGCAGAAAACTACAGAACACTGTTAAAGGAAATCAAAGACCTAAATAAATGGAAGAAAATTTCCCATTCATGGATAAAAAGACTAGAAATCATTAAGATGTCTGTCTTAACCAAACTGATTTACAGATTTAACACAATCCCAATAAAAATTACCACAGCATTTTTTACTGAATTGGAAAAGCTAACTATGAAATTTATTTGGAAGGGCAAGGGACCCGGAAAAGCCAAAGATATATTGAAAAAGAAAACTGAAATTGGAGAAATCATGCTACCTGACTTTAAAACATACTACAATTCTACAGTGGCCAAACTTGTATGGTATTAGCACAAGGATAGACATACTGACCAATGGAACCTAATTTATAGTTCTGATATAAACCCCCACATATACAGTCACCTGATATTTGAAAAGGCCACCAAGTCCACACAACTGGGAGAGAATGGCCTCTTCAAGAAATGGTGCTTGGAGTTTTGGATATCCATATTCAAAAGAATGAGAGAGGAATATCACCTCACACCTTATACAAAAATTAAATCAAGTTGGATCAAATATGTAATTATAAGAGCCAAGACCATAAACTCCTAGAATATAATGTAGGGAAGCATCTCCAAGATCTTGTATTAGGAAATGGTTTCAAGAACTTTACACCCAAATAACGAGCAATGAAAGAAAAAATAGACAAATAGAACCTCCTCAAAATAAAAACTTTTGTACTGCAAAAGAGTTTATTAAGAAAGTGAAAAAGCAGCCTACAATTGGAGAAAATAGTTGGTAACAATATGTCTGATTGGAGCTTAATATCAAGCATATATAAAGAAATTCTACACCTTTAAAATAAAAAGACAAACAACTCATTTTTAAAGTGAGCAAGTGATTTGAATAGACACTTTTCCAAAGAAGAAATACAAGTGGCTAAAAAGCACATGAAAAATGCTCAACATCACTAGTTATTAGAGAAATGAAAATCAAAACCAAAATGAGATATATCATCTTACACCCATTAGACTGGTGGTTTAAAAAACAAAGAGAGGACTACAAGTGTTGGAGAGGATGTGGAGGAATGGGAACCCTCATCCACTGCTGGCGGGTACATAGAATGGTCCAGCCATTGTGGAGGACAGTTTGGTTCCTCAGCAAGCTAACTATAGAACTGCCTTATGTTCCAGCAATCCCACGGCTGGGTATATACCCAGAAAAATTGAAAGCAGGGACAAAAACAAGTATATGCACACCAATGTTCATAGTGGCATTATTCTCTATTGCCAAAAGTTGGAAATAACCCAAATGTCCATCAACAGATGAATGGATAAACAAATTGTGGTACATACATACAATGGAATATTACTCAGCTGAAAGAAGGAATGTAGTGTTAGCACATGGGATAACATAGATGAATCTTGAAGACCTTATATTGAGTGAAACAAGCCAGGCACTGAAGGATAAATAATAAATGATGGCACTGATATGAATTAAGCAAATTGAGCAGGCTAACAGATGTAGAGTCTGGAAGATAGGTTTACAGAAGACAGAAAGGGAGAAGAAGGTTGTGAGTCAATGCCCATATGGGCAAAATCTATGATAAGTTGGAAGGGTGTAGCTGTTCAGTGGATGAGCATAACAGTGGTGCAGTGATACTATTGGGCTGGACAGTGCTTGTCTGTGAGGAGGGTAGGTAGGGAGGGTGGATTAGATTGTTCATGTAAATAGAGGGAGGGTTGGGGCAGGGAACAGGTGAACTCTGGGGATTTGCGGGTATGTGGTTGAAGCTACAACTTGGGAATGTTCTTTTGGCAAATATGGCAGGAGAGAGTTACTGGTTTAAGGTGTTGGATGTTGGGGCATGTGGGACAGGACATACCTGGGGGAGGCTTATAGTGAGTGTGTAGCATTCATCTTGTCATAGTGTGTTGTATCATGGGGTGGAGACTCATATAATGAGCAGGAAGGTATTGGATTTCCATCCTGGGGAGTCCTGCTATGATCTCAAATAGAGGAGCAGGAGCCTCTTGAAAACATAGACAGTGCCTAAAAGGGGAAGAGTGGCTAATATGTCAAGCCCTTAATATTGTTGTAAGTAATTATAAATCTGGTCCTTCAATGAGTTAATCTTGGTGGTAGCTATGGGTTCCAAGTGGAAAGGGAGGGAAGAATAGAATAGATGGAAAACAAGACATTTTGGGGGTAATGGAATTGTTCTACATGATCTTGCAAGGATGGATACAGGCCACATCAAACTTAATCAAAATCTATATAAGTGTGTGGTCCAAATAAATCATTGACCATGGTTAGTAGCAATGTTTCAATATTTGTACAACAATTGTAACAAATGTACCATCCACATATAAAATGATATTAATAGGTGAAAGGGAAAATGGGAAAGGATGTTTAGTATTTGGGAATCAACTATATTCTGTAGGTGACTTTACTGTAACCTAAGCTTCTTTGAAGACAAAATGCAAAAAATAAGACACTTGGAATAAATGGAAGCAAATGTCACTGTACATACAAGACAACAGATCTTAAAGTGATGAAAGACTTAATGTCATTTTTTTAAATTTTATATTTTTTATTATTTTGAACTTTTAAATTTTTTTTGTATTTTATTCATTATTTTTAAAAACTATCATTATTACATCATTTTCCTATTAATTGTATTCAGTTATTTTATTGGCTTCAATTTTGAAGAAGTTTTGGAATACAGAAGGGTTACAATTGTGGCGGGGGAAGATCATTGGTGTGGGGAGTCAGAGAGGTGGATGCATGGGAGGAGGTTCACCTAGGACATATCTATAAGGCTTATGAATGTGTCCAAGTGTTCATTGGGCATTATCATAGTGGGTGGAGAGTCACACAATAACGAAAGGAATATCGAATTCCCATCCTGGAGAGCTCTGCCACATTGTCTAATAGGACAGCAAGAATCCCCTGAGTACAGGAGCAGTGACTAAAGAAGGAGGATGGACCATTGACAGGCCCTTGATTGTGATGACTGTACTTATGAACCTTTACTTTTGAAATTGAAACTTTGCGTAGTATTATAGGATGCCTGAGCAATACCTCCTGAAAGCCTCCTTGTTGCTTAAATGTGGCATTTCTCTAAGCCAAACTCAGCACATAAATGCATTACTTTCCCCCCAGTATGGACATGACTCCCGGGGATGAGCCTCCCTGGCACCGAGGGATTACTGGCCAAGCACCAACTAGAAATGCAACTGAAAAAAGACTTTGACCAAAAGGGGGAAAGGGTAAAGACAAATGAGTTTTATATGGCTAAGAGACTTCAAAGTGATTCTGCAGGTCATTTCAGAGGTTCCTATTATGCATGTCTCAGCAGGACCTCACTGATTGCCAAAGTAAATATGACCTCAAATAACAGGGCTCCTGAGGGCTCTGAAGACATACAGACACTATAGGCAGCACAGACGGCTCAGGAGTTTGGCACCCTGCCAGTGAGCCCTACTTTTGAATTTATGATCCCCTTTGTTATAGAGTTGGACTCAGTTGTGTTTTCCCTACACATGTCTCTTCTGCCCCTCTATTTGAACCTATAGTTAGTACTACAGTTGATAGCTGATTGTCCAAGAGACTTCAGTCTTGGGCTGTACATGTGCTTGTTGGGCCCTGAATCTCAACAGACTTGCAATACCTATTCTCCAGTTCATTGGGCTCACTCAGGACAACTAGCAAGGAGATGATGATTGATAATGACCATCTCAAGGAGCAGAGAGAGTCTGCAACTTCAAGCAAAAAGTCCCATCCTTCTGCCCCATGGGATCTAAGCTCTCTCTCAATTAGAGTTGGAATGGGCATCACCATCACTGAGTCCTCAGGATTGGGGAATGAATGAAGGACTAGAGTATACTTACAGTTTTCTACTGTAGCCTTGTTGAGATCCTAGCAATTGAAAAACTTTTATCATGGATGTGGATGCAGTGGCCACTGGAGTTTCTGAGGGAAAGACAGGGAAAAATATGTGTAATTAGGGGTCCTTTTTTGGGACTTGAAAATTATCATGAATGACATTTCAATATTGGATATAGGCCATTGTATATCTTGTAATAATTTGCAAAAATGTGTGGGATAGAGTATAAACTATAATGTAAATGATAATCATCACTTAGTAGCAATGCTTCAAGATGTGTTCATCAATTGTGGCAAATGTACCACACTAATGAAGGCTATTGTTGATGTGGGAAAATACAGGAGAGCTAGGGAGCAGGGCATGTGGGTATCTCTTATATTTTTTGTATAACATTTATGTAATCTAAAATTCTTTAAAAACTAAAAATAAAAAGTTTTTTAAAATGTAGTATTCTCCTGGTACCAAAATCTGTTTAATTTTCTAGGCAGCTCAAAGCAGATACCTTAAACAATGAGAATTTTTTAGCTTACAGATTTGTAGCCAAGAAGATGTCCAAATCAAGGCATCATCAAGGCAATGCTTTCTTCCCTAAGACTAGCTGCCAGCAATCCTTGGGTCCTCTGCCACATGGCTAGGTACATGGCACCATCAGCTGACCTCTCCCTTCCCTTCCATGTTTTGTAGATTTCAGCTTCTTGCTTCCTTGGCTTTCTCTCTCTTTCTCTATTCATTCCTTTTAAAAAGGACTCCAGTAATGGGATTAAGATCCATCCTGATTGTATTGGATCACACCCTTAACTGAATTAACCTCATCAAAAGGCCCTACTTACACTGGGTTCATACCCATAAGAAAAGATTATATTTAAGAACCTGTTTTTCTTGGATACATACTACTTCAAACCACCAAACAGAGTCCTGGAGAGCATGCTTGGGTATGGACTGTAAAGGTGATGACCAAAGGTGGATATAAAATGGAACAATATAACAGAAGCCTATAGCCAATCCCTATATATTTTAAGGGAAAGAGTCCAAAAGCTCAAAAATGTTGGAGTAAATCAGTTACATGCAACTGCTCAAACAGCAGCTAAACCTGTGGCTCTCCAATTTTTGTATCCAGCACCCCTTTACACTCAAACATTATCGAGGACCCCAAAGGTATTCTATTTATGAACATTATATCTATTTATATTTTACATATCATAAATTAAAACTTATAAAATTTCAATATTTATTCATTCATTTAAAATAGTAATAATTAGTCCATTACATGTTATTATAAAGTTTTATTTTAAAAACTATATTTTCCATAAAAATATATAATGAGCTGTTTATATATTGTTTATACATTGTTTACACCAATACTCAATAAATTGTATTGCTTTAAAGATTAAATGCAATGTGAAATATAAACCCATTATCAGTAAAGTCTTGGAGTATTATGAAAATAGCTTAGAACCTGTGGATTCTGTGAAAAGTTTCAGGGACCCCAATGTGTCCCTAGACCACACAGTGAGAGCCATTACTCTAAACATGCACCTTGAAAGGGCCCAGATGACATTCTTTCACCAAGTCACAAGGAAATGCATTAATGAGAAGAACATCAGCATTCTTGAAAAACTCTGTGTGACTGTTTTCTACATGCTAGAGATGACTGTAAGTGATGCTATTGCAAAATTTGGTTTCTTGTTATCCAGGAGAATAATGGATTTCTGAAGAGTTTCTCCTAAAAGGAAGCATATAATCATCAGAGACAATATAAGATGGGTGTGATTATTTTTAAATAAAATTGTATTGAAATATACCATTCATACATAAACATATAAACAGTAAGTGTATAGTAAAAGTTGTGAACTTACAAAACACACATGCATATCATCATACATGGCTCCCATACTTCACCCCACCACCAACACCTTGCATCATTGTGAAACATTCATTACAAACTATGAAAGAGCATTGTCAAAATATTACTACTAACTATAGCCCATATCTTATATTTGGTGTATTTTCCCCCAAACCCACCAAATTATTAACACCCTGTATGAGCATTTTGCATTTGTTATAGTCCATGAGACAACACTCTCATATTTATCCTGTTAACCACAGTACATCTTCCACCATAGGATTCCTTTAGTTACACAGTCCCATGTTTTGTAAAATCCATTCCAAGTGTACAAATGGTGCATCTCATTTTCATCACAGAGCTGTGCTGTAATCACCGTAGTCAATTTTAGAACATTTTCCTTACTCCAAAAGGACAAAATCCATACCCATTTAGGAAAAGGGAAGAGTGCCAGATATTGTTAACAGCAATAAGGGAGTTGTGTACATGCTCAACAAAGATTTTTCAGTGGAGGAGGAAATATGAATTTGCCTTGAAAACTTAGTAAAAATGTACAAGTTGGTTAGAGGCTATTGGCTCTGCTTTAGGAAACCATGTCTGGAACTCTGCAAACCACAGTCTTCCTTTGCCAACTGGTCCTCTGTTAGGTTCTATCCATAAGGGGTTCAGAGGAAGTCTGAAGAGCTGGTAAAGGGATAAAATATTTACCCCTTCCTGTTGTTACTTCCTGTTCGTATTGACCTAGAAACGCTTCTTTACCCAGGCCATAGGTCTTTTGTTCCAGTAGTAGCAGTTGAGTCCAGTTCTCAGTTTTCTAAAATTTGTTGAAGCAGCCTTATTTTACCTCCTCAAAGATTCCAGCCCCAGTTGTCTGTCATCCCCTCCTTGTACTCCTAGGTCCCAGGTCATTAGGAAAATCCTTGAACTCAGAAACACTAGCTGAGCAGCAGGCCCTTTTCTGAAATCTGAGTTTTAGCTTTGCAGGAGATTTAATAATTTCAGCCTTTTCCCTCTGGTGCTGAGCCCTATATGTGACAGCTTCTTCTTGAAGTTGCTACCTCTATTATACCTTAGTTTTCCTTTTGTCCTTTTCAAGTCTTTGATACCTACTCAGCAATTTTTATATTTAAATTTTCAGTTGAAATAATTGTGGGTTCTGACTGGACCCTACCTGATACAAAGGATATTGCTAGCAAAGAAACAAGTAAAGACATGAAAGCATGAAGCAAATATTGGATAGAAGAATGAATGATAATAAAATCAACTTGATTTGTATTCAGATGCTATATGCAAGCTTACATGCTCCAAATTTTCATGAAAACAGAATGTCTTGTCAGTTTTGTTGTTTTGTTTTGTTTTGTTTTGCTTTCAGAAATATCTCTTGGATTTATTTTTTTCTTTCAGATCTAGTGCACTCTGTACAAAGCACTATGCCTAACACAGAGAACTCAGAATTCCATCTACTTCAGCACCCATTCTCAAGTCTTAAATTATGGATGGCTACAAGTCTCAGTGCTTACAAATGTCAGACACAGGACTGAACATTTTGTGGATATCATCTCGTTCAAACACCAAACATGCAAAGAGATAAAATCTGTATGGAGCAGTGAGAAACTTTTCTAAACAAGAGACAATTGAAAAGAAAATGAAAATGTATAGAGGTGACATTTCTGTAAGAAATGAAGTTATATTAAAAAAAATAGAGAATGCCCTGCAACTATGTTTAAGAATTCCTTTAACAATAAATTGATACATGAATTAACACATTTAAGTTGGTTAGAATAAATAAAACATGATATATAAGTTACAAATCAATAATATTTTTGCTGTTGTTTTCACTTCCCTATTTTGTACACTGAAGTCCTTTTTATACATCTTTTTTTCCTAGTCACTGGCCACAGCTAATATAATGTTTGCCTTGTCACGTATGTGCTCTATCATGTAATATATATGTGTATGCATAGTTTACACATACAGGAAATGAAATATATCATATGCAATTATATATTTACTTACATGACTATATGCTTTCAAAAGTGTATGTTAATCAAAATATCTCTAAGAGGAAAGGCC